>QGMG01000967.1:0-14409 GCA_007825325.1 Lachnellula cervina
GAGGTGGTTTGTGAGAGGTGTGTAGTTTTTGGTGGGGTGGAAGATAGGTAGGTAGGTAGGTATGCTTAGGGATGGAAATGGTGAAGGGGGTGTATGTTGCAGAAGGAAGGAAGGAAGGAAGGATAGGGAAGGGAGAAGGTATTGGCAAAAAATAGGTTTCAAACAGACCAGTACAGAGATTATGGCATTGAAGTCAAGTAAGCAAGGAATTGGAAACGAGGTTGTTAGGAAGATTTGCTGCTGGATATCAGAGCTGTGCAGCCTGATTATCTGTATGTATGTTTGGCATCGAAGTCCATTTGTCCTCATGGGAGAGAGGGCTTGATGGGCACGAGGTGAGATATATGCTTTGAAAGGATAGGCTGGAGAAAGACGTATTGAACGTTTGGATGGATATTGGGAAGATGAATAATGCATCCGATTCGACTACTTTACTCCACGAAACGTTTTTCAACCGATAATGGCTTGAGAATGTAAAATGCAAGATACATATAAAGTAAAAACAAGCACCCACGAAGAAGCCCTTTCCTGTCTGTACAATGATAGTGTCTGGGGCGAGCCATTTGCGACGATATCGTCTATTGGGGCTTCGGCTTCGGTACCATTCTGGCCTTTATTCCCAGATTATCTTTGTTGCCACTTCACTTTCAGACTCGGAGCTTGAGGGAGAAGAGGGGCCTTGGTGGTAATGATAGGCGTGATAGTGGTATGCTGCGTATGCATAAAAGGAGGTGGACTTATATCCCACCACTGCGTCGCCGCTTCGGCATCGGTGCTTGGAGGGGATGGAGAGCTCAATGCGTTCAATTTGTCTGCAGTACATCAGCTACTACCGGTCCGTTATATACGTATATAAAGAGGTGAAGACCAAATGATTAGTTCGTTATCAATAACGATAGATGTCTCTAGACGACTAGCAGAGAGAAATCTGCTAAAGCCTGTTCACTGGAGGAGCGTTATTTTTGAAAGGCTGGTTGGGTTGGTTCTTCCACTTGGGTAGTATATGCCGCCAACGGTGCGCGGGAGATATTTAGGGCCTGGAGAGTACACCATCACGTCGGCGACCTCGAGACCTTGTGTGGTGGTTGATTGCGTCAAGGCAGGTGTACTTCAAGGTGCAGCTTCGAGACTATAAGAATCTGGATCTGACATATTTGTTTTTCTTCTTACAAATTATACAACTGATAACTGTGTAAACTACAGCAAAGTGGTTCATATAAACACGGCTCGCAAGCTCTCTCTGTACGAGGTGCTTCAAGCCACTAGGTTTGATGTTTCACAGAAAAGAATCCCTTGCAGATATCTAATTAAAAAAACTCTGCGTGTCTCAACAAAGCAAATCCCATCCACTCGGAAGACATGTGAAATAAGAAACCGAAGGTCCAGGCCTCTTAGAATCTACTTAGAATCTACAAGACCGTCGACATGTCTCTCGGGCTCTCCACAGAAATAACTTTGCGCTCCCCGCTATCGTGGGCGTGGCAACACTTGGACCGAAAGGATATCGGTCATCCCTGGGCTGATCAGAGCTCTGATACGATGCAAGTCCCTGCCTCCTGGATTGTCACCCTGCGAGTGGTGCGCAATCGAGCCCCGTAGTGATATCCACATAGTAACGTCCACACCACACAACGTGCGCTTACTCCGTACACCAGGAAAACACCAATAAGAAAGACAGCAACCTGGCCGTTTTCAGCCATTTTCTTTAGATCAACACCAACAGTAAGCGTTCGGCTTACGAAAAGTATCCATTTTTAGATTCAACTTCCAGCCATCAAGCTTTATAAAGAAAAATTCTTGGAACGGAAGGGAAAAAAGGAGGTTACCCAGCGCCCAGTGCCCACAGCCTTGTTCGATCGTTTAAAAGCTCTCGGACCGAGTAAGAAATCGATTGACGGAGCGGAGGTGGGTGCTAGTACCAAGTACGCAGGAGCTAAATCCTCCTCCTTCCGCCCCAAACGCATTTTGAAATCCGACCCTCGCAAAAAGGGATGAATCATAAAAGCGCATGCTGGAACGCACTCCGTACGCCGCATGCAACCCTCTTGCAGCATGCACAATACAGGAGTACGCACAAACACAGTCAGGGCTCGTTATTTATTCCCACCAGCGGCAGCCACGACTTCTGGCTCAGAGTCCTCAGACTCCGGCCGACGGCCCACCGGTTAGTTCTTCCTGCCCCTCCCCCTCCCCCTCCCCTATCTTCAGATTTCTCGGGACTACTATAGTCTGTATGCCATGAAACACGAGCTCTTCACCCAACTAAGCCAGACTAACAGCTTGCGAAATCTCCCGCAAATGGGGATGAGCCTGATTGTCTTACTTCCCCATTATTTCAATGATAGGAAATGGCATAGAGTAGCATTATCGTATCCTAGGAGGCTAGATTAGCTCCTTTGTTCCACCAGCCCCCTGAAAGCTCAAATGGTGATAGGCAAACAGTTACTCCGCAATTACCCTGTCGGTATTAGCATCCGGTCTAGTGACGCTCACTTCATCTAGTGATCGGATAGGATGAACTACTACTTTGGAACAATGCTGCACCCCGCCTCCACTTATCAGCCAACCACAAGCTTCATCTCGTCGGTGGACTATCTTCCCCCTCTTCAACAAAACGTAACCTTAGATCCTTGCAATCATCTACAACCTCCTTCGGGGAAAGTCTACAAAACAATTCTCGGAGAAATTCGTCCCTCTCCCTCCTCTGATTCGTCTACAAGGTCTGGCCTTTTCTTGACATAATTCCCTAATTGTCTCTAGCGGCCCTGTACAGGATTCTATTCCAGGGAATAACGCTCATTTTATGGGTTACGGTATGGCTTCGGTTGGAAATTGACCTGTGAGACAGGGCTACATGCCGCCAGCGTCATGGTTTAAACAGCATGCCCTTCTTCTCTAGGCATTTCACAAGCTAAGGACTAACAGGACGCGTACTGAGGTATTATTTAGTTATTTATTTATCATTATGCCGCCCTGTACAAGGTAGCTCGGTAGTCTTTTCGAGTGGATCCCTGGCTGGTGGATGGTGGTCAGATCAACCACCCTACATAAGGGAGTCCTGCCTCCTGCTTTTCCTGAAACTTAACATCTTTAGCACTCGTCAATTTCTATTTAATCAACGCTCTTCTTACGGTCGATAGTCATTCGCTTTCCATTGACCATTTTCTTCGCTCTTGCATATTTCACTCGCTATTAAACATGCAACTCACAATCGCTCTCCTTGGCTTGGCCACCGTGGCCTGCGCTGCTCCCCAAGCACGCGCTGACACCAAAGCTCCTTCAGAAGCTGCTCCCGCTGGATGTTCCCCAGACTACTCAGGAACTTTCGAGATCCAGGCCGAGACCGTCGTTGCTAAGGTAAGATCATCGGTGCATTCCTCGAGATATTGTTGTTGACATTCCTCAGCGTGATTCCTGTGGTGGAGCAGGAACTCTTGTGAGCACCCTCAAGGGTGGCATCCTTACCGATTCCGCAGGCCGACAGGGAGACATTGTTAGCAATAACAACCAATTCCAATACGACCCTGCCCCAGGTCAACCTGGTTACATCTACAATGCCGGTTTCTCCGCATGTGCCAACGGCTCCCTTGCTCTAGGTGGAACGACTGTCTTCTACAAGTGCAAAAGCGGTGGATTCTACAACATCTACTATGAAGCCTCAGCTGAGCAGTGCGAACCCATCCAGCTTGGCATAATCCCTTGCGGCTCAGCAAGCAGCAGCGCCGCCGCCGTCGGACAGAAGACTGATGGACAGGCAACTGGCACTTCTGTTGCGGCAGTTGGACAGAAGACTGATGGACAGCCCACTGGTACCTCCGTTGCTGCGGTTGGACAGAAGAGCGACGGACAGCCCACAGGCACCGCTGCCGCTGTAGTGTCTCAGATCTCTGACGGACAGCCCCAAGCCAAGTCTGCTGTTCCTCTCTCCCAAATCACCGACGGTCAAATTCAAATCGTCACCGCTGTCCCAGTCTCCCAGATCTCTGATGGACAAATTCAGGCTACAGGCAAGGCCACTGCTACCGCCGCCGCCGGTGCTCCCATCTCCCAGATCTCGGACGGACAAGTACAGGCCACGACCGCTGTTGCCCCAATCTCTCAAATCTCAGACGGACAGGTCCAGGCTACTGGTGCCGTATCAGCCAAGCCATCCACCAACGCTACCACCACCCCTCTGCCCGTCACCAGCTCCGGCAGCAGCTTCAACATGTTGGGTAGCCAACTCGCTGCCATTGTTCTTGGTGCCGTCGCTGTCCTTTTCCTGTAAAATGGATAATTCACATTGGGGAGGATAATACTAGAGCAGGAGTTTAGGTTCGCTATGGTATCGAGTTTGCTCGATTACCAGGCCATTCATTTCAAGCAGGGCATGGTTGCATCCGGAGGGCACATTTGATCTTGAGGAGAGATTGAGGAAATAATTTACTGGATTGGGAATTGCATTGCATTGCATGGTATCTAACGACCAAATTAATGTCTTGTATATATAAGAGTATCTATCGACTAGATAATACTTAAAAAAGAATTGAATAAACATAAACTTATGCTTCATATTCTCGTCGTGGTTCTCACTCAAGGATCGTTCAAGGATTACTGAAAACGATGTAACTTGTCAGATTCAACTCCTGAATCCTGTGTGATTGGAACAATGATCTGCTATCTATTTTTCTAAAAGTTTCATGTCTGCATAGTCTGAAATTACTCGTGTGGCATCGACTTCCCGTTCCAACACAATTCCATTCTCGTTTCAAAACGCCTCATTTCAACGCAACGTATCCTCCGATCCTCCCACGTGCCTCAATCCCACATTCCCAAGACCATTTCTCATAATCATATAAAATTACCATCCATGCCTATCTCAAGGTCACAGTCTCGCTCCTTCTCCTTCGCACCAACCCGAACATGCCACTTCTCAATCATAACATCGTTCACTCCGTATTCCGCTTTGCCAAGGGAGGGGAGGGGGAAGTGGAGGTCCTTCCCGCTCGGGATGTCCGGATTCCACCACCCCTGCCCCCCTACAATCGGAAGATCAACAAGCCCCATCTTTATTTGCGGAGACTGCAAGGATGTATTGTAAATTTACTGTACGGAGGGTAAGGAATGGGGTCTGTGAACCTCGGGCGGGGGAAATGGTATATTTGGCCGGGTGACGATGACGATCATAATAATGGGCTGTTATATTGCGATTGTCCGTTGGATTTTCGAGTTACGAAGTGTTTGTTTTGACGAATTGGTCATTTACGAGGAATATCATGAGTCCAAGCTCAAATTCGTACCTCACTCCAATATCTACTCCTTGGCTCGCGACGACGAAGGCCGATGACGATTATTAGCTTGGAGTATAAAAAGTCTGAAACCAAACCAGCCTTTTTAGTGTATTTGTCCGTCTTAGCTGACTAGTTAGTTCGCGATTTAGTTTGGGGCGAGAGCCGCATTCGAGACGGACCGGATGTGTTGTTTTCGTTAGTTTTTGCAACGGCGCTGGACTGGACTTGTTTGGCGTGAACGAACTTCTTGTAGAGTTTTGTAATGTTGTGTCGTTCCGAAGTCGGAGCAGCAGCTGTAAATTTTGTATTGAGTAATGCTCGAAGAAAAAGCCGGCTATATTTGAGAATGAAATCATGTAGATAAAGCTGTTTTATAGTGTCGTGATGGAGAAGTGTTGATATTAGTCACATCTGGTTGGCGTGCAGAGAAGCAGAGACATTGATTTTGGTTGTTGTTTCTTTCCTACCGTATTTCTATACAGATTCTCCAATGTAAAGGGTGTGATACCCGTTGGCCTCAAAGTCTGCACTTGATATAAGGACCCATTTATTCCGGTTTGCATTCGCTTGCTATGTTGGAATCACGAAAATGCTAAACATCTTCGAACTTACGCTTTGCACTTTGCAACACCAAGTATATGAACAAGTGTCATTGGCACCGCTTCATACCAAATTACTCCAATAGCTATATTCGTTGCTCGTCTTATCTCTTCCGTGGTATTAGCACTCGAACTGGACATCGTCAGAGTCACCAAGACTTGTAGCATCCTCAGCTTAACCGCAGAAATTTTAGTGGCTTAGTATATGCAGGAACAGTCTTGAATAGTATCAAAGACCGGAAGAGTTCTATACTCTACTCTTTCCCTTTATCTGCGAGCTTATACTATCTTTCACTTCAAAAATTCGAATGTTTCTTGTTCACGGCGCACACAAAGAAGAAATATTCCTCAAAGCTGCTTAAAGCTCCTCCTTAAGATAATAGCGAAGAATAATTAGGCCAAAGTCTAGCTGTCCGGTTACTTCGAAAACACTGGGGGTATTCCGTGTAGACTCAACAGGTGAAGCAGTTCATATTTCTGAAGCTTGAAAATGCTAAAACTGCTGATGGATGAAAAGGATCGCAAAAGGATGCGCGCTCTTAGGGTTCGTTATAGATTGAAGAGTAAATATCCCAACACCCCAAATCTACTTGACAGCAAGTGCTTTTGAATTCCGAGTACGCTTCCGAAGAGCGGTAGTTGAGTGTCCTCTAGGGACAGGCCTCTTGCATAGCAAAGGCTTATCACCTGCTTCGTACTTTGTGACTGGCATTCGAGTAACTGCTAAGAATTTACATCGGTCCTGATGACAAGCGACTTCTAGGATTTTTCAAATCATAGAACAAGGAAGTTTTATTATCTTTATGCGATCTTTCGCCCTCCTTGAATTTATCTTTCACACACAACCCTTACCACCTACTGAAGTGTCAATTGCATATTGCATTTCAAGCAAGCTAGAGCGAATAGCGCGCATCACTCTACATCGTTTTTCTCTATATAAGGGTTTTGTCAGGACTATGAAGAGAAGCTTCTTACTTATATGACACCCAAATCCGTGGGGCTGACGAAAGGATGCAACGTATTGATAGAGATGCCGATTTTATTAAAGAATAGAACGTGGCCAGCATATATTGGTTCTTGAACATGCATCTAATAATTTCGAATGTAACCTCTGCGCGGTAAGCTTCCATAAACGATGCGGTTTCAAGAATACTTTTCATGTCATTCAGCGCTGTACTGGTTTCCTGCTCGAGGCTTCGTAGAAAGATACAGAGAAGTGGCTTCTTCCTCCTTGAAATGTTCTGACAACAGTTCTCACCAAGCAACTTCGCGGAGATTCTCATCGACCCCTCGACATAGTAGTGCGACAGATTTTGGAATGTGGGCTGTTAAGTTTCCTCCCGTGTTCAGGACTAGAAGCACCATGATTTGAGGGAAGTCGTTGCTGTTTTGCTATCTAAGTGTGGAAGCCAGTACGTAAGAAAACTGGCTGTTGGTCCTTCTCATTTGCAGTTGCAGCAACGCAATTGGGATAGTGGGTGGGCCTGTCTCTCAACCCTCTGGACCTCGAACCATGTCTGATATGACAAGCACAGAATCGTCAGATGAACCATGGCCGGCGTGGCGTTACACATAGATATACAGATAATACTATGGCTAAGCCATTGCGCTTCCGTTGTTCTATATCAAGTAGTACAACATCCCCATTTCTTACGAATCGAATCCTCCGAAATCTCCTATATTCTCAACCATCGCGTCGTCCACGGGGTTATTCCGAAGGCGAGAAGGTGTATCATTCCGGAGCACGGGTTCGTTAATCAGGTGCTCAAATGTACTCGACCACGAAACGCGCGGCGTCAAATCATCCATGGACCAAAGTTCACTAAGGAACTTCAAAATACTCGTATGTGTATATTCCCCTCCATTGTTCGTACCCTTCTTCTCAATAAGGCCCTTGCCAACCCACGGACTAATTAGTACAGTTGGAACGCGGACACCGAGGCGTTTGAAGTCAAAGGTATAATCTTTTCCGTCTTCCGCTGTTTCAGTGTAGGTGAGGTCGTCACCAGCGGGGCAGGCCGGTGGCAGGACGTGGTCGCCAAAACCCCCGTGCTCGTCGAAGGTTAAAATAAACAGGGTTGTATTCCACTGCGGGGAGTTGCGGACAGATTCATAGATATCTTTAACAAAGTCCTCGCCGAGACTTATTGGGGAAGGAGGATGAAAGGATTGGAAGTTGCAGCATTCCGGATTGATGTAACTAAACTGAGGTAGGTTGCCATCTGCGGCATCTTTATGGAATTTGTGCAACTTATGAATGTTCGTGTTGTTTCTGCCAGATGTCCTTGTCCAGCTGTAAAAAGCAGCGTCGGGGTTGAAGGGTGATGAGCCGAAGGTGGAGTTCGAGTAGTTCTTCCAGGTGATATTGTGCTCGTCCAATTGCTGGAAAACAGACTTTTGGGTTAGACCGTAATCACTGAAGGCGTCGTCGTTTGTGCCGTGACCAGCTGAGGTACCTGAAGTGATGTACGCTCGGTTGGGGTTTGTTGGACCTGGAATAGATGAAAACCAGCGATCAAAAAGAACGAAATTCTGTGCTATCTCATTGAAAACGGGAATCTGCTCAGGCGCATAGTACTTGATTACTTCCTCAGCTTCCCCCACGCTTGTGAAGTTTTTTTTTAGGGAAATTAATTGTTCGGAGACGAAGCCCATCATTTGCGGAGGGATTGCTACGCCGAGAAGACTCTCAACCAAAATCTCAGCCAAATCAGGACTCTTTGGATGATAGGTGTTGTAGACTGGGGAATGTTAGGAAAACCAGTAACAGTGGTGGCACAACTTACTCTGCATGTTTACACCAGTAATGCTGTGATTTGGGTCATCATGTGCAACATTTTTGGCAGTGGCAGTCTCATTAGTGCAGACCTCACTGTCGTCATCAACAGACCTTCAGTCATCGTCAGCGAAGTTTCGAGACCAGAACAAAGCAAGAATACCCACACGTAGTTGCAGTAGTTGTGGTGGACCAAACCATCGATGGTTTTCTATATAACTAATTAGTATAGCCTTCGGTGGATTTATCTAGGAGCAGAAAGTCCTGAGACATGCTAATGACCGCAGGTTGATGGGGAAAATTAACGTACATTATAAGTTAGACCACCAGCAAAGGTATCAAAAGATCGGTTTTCTTGCACCAAAACAACCACATTCTGGATTTTATCCCTCCAGTCGGAAGCGAGCGCCAAGCTAGAGAAAGCTGCGATGACAGCAATTTGGACACAAACCATTCTTAACTTGACTTGACCTGAAAATAGTTGCTAGGAACAGAAAAGGCTTCCCCAGTCAGCTATATATTCTGATCTTAGGGGCGTTGATGCACGTGTGTAGCGCGATAGGTTAAGTAGGATTCCCGCGGGGTAGGGACCGATTTAGAAATAATTCATGATGGAAGGCTATGGGTGAGACCCTATATTTCGTAGTAACGACTTCGAGTAAGCAAGCCCTCATGTGTTCCTTGCATGTTCTCGGTCTTCGTTACGACTGGCCAAAGGACATGTCGGGAGGCTACTTGTACGACATGCTTTTATAGATACCTGGGCCCGGTTTCTGCAGAAGGAAGGTGCAGGTGGTCAGCACTCACTCGGAGAAGGGTTTTGCGCACGATTTCTGCACGATTTCTCGCTGACAGGTCAGCCTTCAACTCGTACCCAGATGCCGTCCTCCGGTGAGAAGTTAGTTCATTCGTCGGACAGGTTGCGTAGAGCACGGTACGAAGTAAAGTACAGTACGTAGTGGAAATAAAGTGAGGCGCATTCCGGCCGAGGCCTTTTTAGGAGAAGCTCGTTTTCTTTTAGCGTAAACTACTCGTAATGATCGGTCCAAAGATCAGTCCCCAATTTAAAGAACCACGGTTGCTTCGTATAAGTATAATGATAATTCCTTCAGATACGGTAAATATAAGCATGGTATGTATTCCTAGAGAAGGA
Source organism: Lachnellula cervina (assembly GCA_007825325.1). NCBI lineage: Eukaryota > Fungi > Ascomycota > Leotiomycetes > Helotiales > Lachnaceae > Lachnellula > Lachnellula cervina. Next base: position 9,799 of record QGMG01000967.1, read on the forward strand.
TTCAGAAGCTATATACGTCAACGAAAGTATGCCGTTGATGAGAGTTGCCTATCGTTTTCTTCTCTACGACTAGGAGCAACTGGAGGTTGAGGGTTGAAGAAGCTAGGGGGGAACTACCGATCATAATGGATATTTCGTACTACCGATATTCTGATTAATGCTTGCTGATGCACTCTAATGCGATCTTGACAATTTATGTTTCTATATCTTCCAAATCCTTCTGCTCTACTTGCACACCTTTCTACTTACATCCTAGTCATATTGCAGGTGCCAGTTACCCCACTGAACTTTCAGCCTCGTAATATCTTATTTGGATAGCCTTTTATGAACTAATAGTTTTTTTGGACTCTTTTCTTTCTTATGTTTAGGTGGAACCACCAGAATATTCATTAAAAGTCCTACAAGACTTCTTGAGTTTAATTTGTTTCTATACAACCTTCATCTAAGTCGTCCTTTATCTAATATCTATCCTTTATTAATCGAAACGAAGCCCTAGCTTTTTACAACCAGCTGTGCTACAATCTTTGGTCGTACGGCCCCTCTTCAGAGGCTGGATGGCGTCCTTCTATCCGCTGCTTCGCCCGTCACAACTTTGTTTCTCCCGCCTTCCTTCGAATCCTTCCCTCATCACGCCTAAGGCTTTCTCCCACAAAAGCACAAAGGCTCGACAATACTCAGTTGGGTTGGAAGGGCCAAACACAAAGAGGCAAAACTTCATCTCTCGCAAGCCCGGTTTTCATGGGAGTACTGTCGGTGCACTTTCATTGGGTGGACATCCTCTCAGAAGAAAATTGTTTGAGCCTCTCCTGGGCAACTACGTCTCACATGTCAGCCCGTGATAGCCTATGAGTACAGAGGGTTGAAGGATGGTGAAAGCCAGGATGAATATGTCAAGAGACTTGCTCAAGAACTTGATGATGAGTTTCAACGACTCGGCCATGGCACTGTTTGTGCGTTCGCGGCGGAGACTGTGGTGGGTTCGGCACTTGACTGTGTACCACCGCTTCCAGGTTACTTTGCCGCGATGAAGGAAGTCTGCGACAAGCATGGTGCGCTTCTCATTCTGGACGAGGTCATGTGTGGCATGAGTCGATGCGGCTCTTTGCATGCATGGCAATCACCCGAAGTGGATGTCATCCCAGACATGCAAGCAATTGGCAAAGGTTTAGGAGGAGGCTACGCCCCTATCTCAGCAATGCTCGTGGGGAAAAAGGTTGTTGGTGTCATATCTTCCGGATCTGGCGCGTTCAATCATGGTCACACTTACCAGGCGCATCCTGTAGCTTGTGCTGCAGCTCTTGCTGTGCAGAATTTTATTGAGGATGAAGGATTGGTGGACAAGGTGAAGAATTTGGGTGCTGTCCTTGGAGCCGGACTAAAGAGCGAACTCTCTAATTGTTGGTACGTTGGAGATGTCAGAGGCGCAGGTCTATTCTGGGCGATCGAGCTTGTTAAGAATAAACAGACTAGAGAACCTTTCAATGTCTCGCAGCAAATAGGCTTTCGTATTCACAAGGTAGGCATTTCGGTGCCTTACTCGATATTACTTTACCCTGGAGGCGGATACGCCGATGGATCTACGAGCGATCACATTCTTGTTGCGCCGTCATACCTGCTCGGTTACCGATATTGAGTATATCGTTACGATAATTGGAAGAGTCTTGGATGATTTTTTCACTCGTAGCGACAGCCCGAAAGAATTTGAATAGGCTAGCAAACTAGTAGAATCAAGAACGTGCAAGACACTATCTCGCCCGAGCTGTATATATTTTTCTTCATAAATAACAGGAAAATGTTTAAAGTGACTAGAGTTTCCAGTAATTCCGGTGCAGCATTCCTGATTTTTCACCCCTTAAAGAACCAGGACTTACCAAGGCGCCTCTCTACCTTCTACAACGTATTTCATTCGACCTCTTTGAGAATTCGCACGAAGAAAATGAATATTGATTGCTAAGAGCTTAGAGCTTAAGTAAATTACTGATCAGCTTTCAAAATTGACGCAAGAAACGGTGCATTGAATTTATGAAGTCTGAGGGCAAACTCCAGAAAGAGAAAACTACACGCCAAACGCTACCAGCGCCAATCCTCGTCAACTAACATAGGATCAAATATTTCCATAAAGTCAACGACAATCGAGTCGTTCCCCATATCACCTTCATTGAAGGGATACTCCATATTGACAAATCCGCGATCGTCGGCTGGTGGAAATAGACCCTCCAACGGCTGGAGTTAAGCGCAGTTAGCTTGCCTAATAACTATATACTGGATAATACTTACAAGGACTGGAGGGGCTTGAGAATTTACGCCATCCATTCCGAGTTGCATATTGTGCGATGGATCAGGATTGGTACTGCCCGCTGTGATATTAGGGTTGATCGATCGATTGATATTCTGCTCCTTATAAACAAATAACCTAGCAAAGAAAGTGAATTCGGAGAATATAGATCCATGGAAAGAGCCACCACTATCGTAGTCGAGTCTGCTGAAATACCCTGCTGCCATGTCTAAGAAAAACAGATTGTGTTTTGTATCTGTACTGGTGGGATCATCATGTACTACCGACTCGAAGAGAATAAACATGGCAGCGAGAGGCATAGTAGCCACTATCCTTAGGACTGTTAGTAGTCGTGTCGGTCGATTTGGGATTTTGGCTTACCATGGAGCAGACCAAGCTTTTGGGTCGGTGTACTTTGTTAACTCCAAGATTGTACAGGCGGCTTTGATGAGGCCACTCTTCCCGATCCCATCTTCCGATAGTATATTCGGCTCCCTAATATGTATGGCAAGTCTTGATATTGCCATCATGGCGTTCTGGTAAATAAAGTCCTGATATAATAGTGTTATAGTAAGAGTTATCGACACATTATGTAACTTGATGGATTCGCCGGAATGGAATATCTTTGGTATACTCATCTTCCAACACTCCAAGCCTGCATAGACTTGGCTTATCCCAACACGGAATTGTTCAGCTGAGTTGCTTGCAGCTTTGACTAAGGTAGGTCAGAGGGACAATTTAGGCCAACCGTAATTTAGGTATGCACTATCGTATAAATTAGGATAGTGCCCCTGGGGCTCTAAGCAGTAATGGAATAATGTGCTAGGCAGCGTGGGACATTAAAAGTCAACTACTCGAGTATAGGTAGTGAGTGCCGCCTTTATACATCCGGCATAAGAAGCTTTAGGGCGATATACAAGTAAGTCCTAGGCTTATAATACTGTGTAGCGCTATACAGGTAATATTAAAGGGGGGCACTAAGCTAATTTATATAGTACGCCTTAAAGAAGAATATATTCAAAGTTTTATAAGTTACCTAAGCGTACTATAATATAGATAGCATATCACTTTGCTAATATATTATATAAAGTAAGGTCACTTCAAAATTAGTACTTTACTATTTAACACTTCGGTGGTTAGCCCAAATTGTTCCTCTGACCTGCCATATTTGATAGAGAATAAAGTTTCGTAGGCGATGGATAGCATCCGGGCTAATGTTACTAAAGAAAGGAACCAGTCGCATCCCTCAAAAACCGACTCTGATACTTCAGGAATTGAACAGCCAATATCGGAATCTACTATCAATGAGGTCATGCCATCATTAAATCACAGAGGCTTCTCTAGACAGTAGATCACCCAGAATAGTATTGCTTTTTCACGCGAATCGGCGCAATTCTGAAGGTTGGTAGTGATTGCAAGTCTTGTCGCTTCGGAAACAAGATAATTTTCCAGTGTGTAAGCAGAGAGATTTTGTGAGAATATTGCCTGGAGAGTATTAGAGCTAAATTGCAGTCAAGATATGATGAGATAATAGCATAAGACATACAATAACGGTTACTGCCTATAGTCGTTAGATGTTAAGCTACCAGACTGAAAAGGTGTCTAGATGGAGATCATACCTGAACATTTACGAGAGTCGCGTCAGGCCCAACTAAATTTGGCATCAGCCCTAAAGCATGCTTAAAAAGTTGCTAGGACAAACCCTTCTCCGGCGTAAAGTCTCCTTTATTGTGGAATTGGGAACTAAGAGCTAGTACGCCGTAGTATAGAGCTGACCACGCAATGTCTTTCTGAAGCGCCTCAGTCTGTAAGCCAGAAACTTTCTCTTCGAAATGTTCTTAGTTAAGGAAAGGATACTATTGGTATCACAGGGTGATCACTATCTCTCTCATTTGTATATACTGGGTAGCATCAAATGACTCCTATTAGTAGTTTTATTAATGTATAAGAGGGAGGTTCTAACTATGCTGCGGAAGCTAAAAGGATAAGCCTTCTAGCTTAGTTAGTTATCTTAATATCCGACACTTTGCTTAGAGGGTTCGTGCCTAAGGCATAAGGATTTACTACAAGTTTTCTTAGTTCCCTTAGTCTCTCTAATATTCTTACATTTCTACTGCCTTACTTTATATAGTTAGTATTTTTTATAACTCTTTATAAAGTATCTAAGAAAAAATAGAAGAATTTTAATAGTATAATATAGTCTTAAAATCTAACCTTTATACTTATATAATTATACTTAATTCTATTATATATTTAAGAATCTCTTATATACTAGTACGCATTTTTAAGCTTCTAATTTATCTAAAAATATAAATTGTATTAATCTAATATACTTA
>QGMG01000968.1:0-14392 GCA_007825325.1 Lachnellula cervina
GTTGCTTGAAGCTGTGGGGGTGCCTACCCGCCTTTATCAAAGTAGGAAATGTAAGTCTTGGATTTATTTTGTTCTGTTTTGTTCTATTCCCACGTGCCACGTCTACTCCGTACCTACTATGACAACTCCCATGCTTCCTTCCTTCCCGCCCCAAGTCCGATCAGATACTCCGTATATATACATACATGATTTAACACACCGTATCTTTGCCTTCCAATATAGCCCTCTCCAGGCTTCGCCGTCATCTCCCCAGTGATCCCCACGCTCTACGCCGACGCCAATACTGCGCTAGCACCCGCCCTGCAAGCTGCTATGCTCCCGCACGCCGTGTCTGCGTTCCAAACCCCTGCCCCTGCTCCCGCGTGGGTTGAACGGGCGTTTGATGGACGGCGCGCTTATATCAGGACGCTGGATGATCAGTGCAACCCGTTTTTCCTGCAGGAGATGTGGCTTGAGAAGAGTGGGGTCGAGTGGGAGGTTGTGGATTTGAAGACGTCGCATTGTCCTTTTGTTAGCTGTCCTGAGGTGGTTGCTGCTACCACTGTGGGGTTTATTGAGAAGTTCTGAGGCGGGGATGCGGGAATGATAATGAGAGGGGAGAGGGGTACGAAGCGAGGGTCTAGTCAAGTGGAATGTGGAAATTTACTCTAGCTAGTATCATTACTAAAACTCCCGCAAGCCGAAGAAAGATGTATATTGAATGTCTAAAACTTTAGCTAGTATAATAATATATTCTAAGACCTTTTGAATAGTAGGGTTTTAACTCTCTTACTAACCTTCAAATCGTATAGTTTCAAGGATAGAGTCATATAGAACTGTTATTTAAGGTATGAATTCAACCCTTACTTACAAGCTAGGGTCGCAGGACCTTTCCTTTTCGAACCATTCCTAGTTAGTCACAAATTCACATTGCATTTACTCCGTACAAACGAATTAATAAAAGCCGTACTTGCGATGATGCTGAAGAGAAGAAACATTCATCATGATGAGGTTAAAATCTATAAGGAGCATTCACGGGAACAAGTAGAGCTTTAGACAAGATGATTGAGAGACAACACAGGATCAGTCAATCGACGTAAGATTCCTGTTAACAACTACTCTCCTAGAAACTCTAATGCCTCCTTGGATTTCGGGCCGTAAATGTGGTAAATTCATCCTAAATATCATTTCCCCCGTTCCATTACAGACGAGACTGCTTATCGTGCCCCAATTTCTTAATCACCTCCGAAACTTCAGTCGCAACGAGTTGCGGATTGTCTCTCTGAATAAGATGTCCGCATCCTTTAGCAATGATAGGCCCTTTACTCAACTCTGGACTTGTTATTTGTGCCAGACCCTCGTGGTAATGATGCCAAGCGGGATCGAAATACGTCCTGGTCATGACTTGAGCGAGGCCCACCATCTTAGAAGTAGCTGTTAGCAAAAGTCGATGAGTCTAACTTTTGGAAAGGATGCTAATTACCTGCTGGACTTGCATAGGGAAAACATCGGGGTCATGCTCAATAACTGTTACGTATGGTGTTCCTGGCTCCGGCCCTTGGAGCTTTGGTAGATCTGAGTGCGGTAGAAGACCAGGTAAAGTACCTCTCCAGAGGCCCTCAGCATTCTTGCTTTCGCTGCCATAAACGAGGGCAATCTTCTTTCTGGCATCCGTACAAAGTTCCGAGGTGACGCCAGCTGGTAAGCTCTCGGGAGAAAACCTAGGAGAATCAGGATCGGGAAACACAGATATAGTATCGGAGTTCGCAAGCGTAGAGTCCAGGAAAACCATCGCCGTCACGGTTCTTGGGAATTCCGCGGCATACAGTCTTGCAATAGCACACGAGACCGAGCTTGCAACAATTATGATTCGGAGGGTATCGACGTGTGTGGAAGAGATGCCTAGGTGCTTCTCTCCCGCGTAAGTAATCACCTCTCGAAGGTCGTGAGCCGCGTCAAGACAATCACGACCATGGCCTCGTGGCCTTCCGGGTATATCTCGGTTACGGCCAATTGAAGCTTGCTGTCCAATGCGATCATACATCAACATAGGAGGACATGTTTCGATGTCCTTTCTAAGCAGCTGGGCAACTGGGTACCAAAGTTTATGCGGCGTGTTGATGCCATTGAGGAAGACAATAAGCGATTTTGGTGGCGATGATTTGGAGCTTGGAATGAAAGAGCAGCTCAATTGTAGTGAAGGGTCTCTATTAAGTTTGACGAAGAATTTGTCCATTGATAACATTTGTGGGTAGGTATTGATAGCAAAAGCTGCTTACAGATGTCGTTCGTTATATACGGTGGTAAGGCGACGGGGTTGGAAAACAATGCTCTGTTTCTAATTCCGGCTCTTCTAATTCTATTGGAAGTCTCCAGCCTATTTATACGAGTAGTGCGAGTCAGTCGGACGATTTACTTTCACGCTAACATTTAATCCCCGACCCTTTTGTGGGGCGCACCCTTTTTAGCACTGCCGATACAATTTGCTTCTTAAATCAGTAAAATGAAAATAAACAGGTAGTAATAGAACTAATACAATTAGTGGGTTCACGTAATATCTTCATATGATATATATATATAGAGGCGTGGTGAAAAAGTTATAAAAGATAACTCAAAAACGCCAAAATCGCGGGGTGTGCTAGTCTACTAACAGATCTAAAAAGCCCACATAGTAACACATTAACTCCCGCCCTCTTTACGGCCGTCGTAATAGCTAATCCTACGCGTAGATATAGGGTAATAAGAGAATTCTATACGCGTTTTAGTCACTTTATCGCTACCGTAAAGTGTATCTAATTCGTATAAGTGACATCACAAAACGCCTTCCACTTAGCCTGTGTGGCAGTAGTGACGTGTGTACTCCGTACTGCGAGTGCTAATTAAGGAGACTGCCGTAAAGACGGGCGGGAGTTAACGCTCCTGAGAAGAATCACTTGATTAATGCATTTTATTAATTATCTTAAGGCAATCCTCCGTGCCGTATAATATACACTTATAGCATAAGGTTTATGCGGTAATGAGTTTTGATAAAGGTATACTCAACCCTGCTTTGAAAAACCGGATACCACCTTGTGTCGGTCATGTGATATAGAAACCTGCATCGCACATCTCATCCAGTGCCAAGAAGATTATATTAAAAAGTTCTATTAGAGACGAAGAATAGTTTAGTATTCGGCAAAAGTACTGCAATAATGATTTGTTAGCAGGGACGGTCATGTGTCTTCCCCGCTCCCCGCTCCGCTCCACTTCCGCTTTTAAGCGAGTGCATTCTGCCTTGGCAGTAGTTCAATCCAACGACGGATAATTCTTTTCTCGTTTTTACCCATTACCCTTACCCATCCTGATCAACGGAACGTAGATCAGCGAAATTTCATCAAAATTCTAGGCTGAACACTATGGAGCTTGTATATTAGAATTCAAAATTTCTCTCCAGGTTTGTTTTCTCAATTCGGGTTTCACTTCAATACTGTACTCCATAAAGGTTTCCTCTTCTCACAATGCTCACTCTTCACTCAACCCTCCGTGTCCTTCGGGGTATCTTCACTCTCACTCTAGCAGTTCTCTCCGGCCTCTCTGCTGTCAACGGAGCTGCAAATAACCTCACCCAAGTCCCAGCTTCCTCGTTCAATCCTAATCCTACGAATGTGGGTTTCTATCTATACGTCCCCTCGAACCTTCAAGCAAAGCCCCCTATTCTAGTCAACCCACACGCGTGCCATGGCTCAGCGCAGGATGCCTTCACTGGCACACAGCTAGCAACACTGGCAGACACCTATGGCTATATTATGATATTCCCAGACTCCCCAAATACGGCCGACAAATGCTGGGACGTGTCCTCAAATCAAACACTCACACATGATGGCGGCGGAGATTCTCAAGGCATTGTTAGTATGGTCAACTATGTGTTGCAGAATTACAGCGCGGACCCCACCCGTGTGTTCTCCATGGGTACGTCGTCGGGTGCTATGATGACGAACGTGCTTCTTGGTTCCTACCCGGATGTCTTTGCAGCAGGGAGCGCGTGGGCTGGGGTTGCGTTTGGTTGTTTTGCTGGAAATGGTTATGATGTCTGGAGCGACGACTGTGCCACTGGCAAAATCATCAAAACCGGCGCGCAATGGGAGGCTATTGTGAAGGCTGCTTATCCCAGCTATACTGGTTTCCGGCCAAAGATGCAGGTCTTTCATGGAACCATTGATACCACTCTGTATCCGCAAAACTTGGCTGAAGAGATAAAGGAGTGGACTGCCGTGCTAGGGCTTCCGAGCAGTCCTATTCAGACACTCTCGAATAACCCTGATAGCACATGGACGACTTATATTTACGGGGATACATTCCACGCGACGAATGCCACTGGTGTTACGCATAACATCCTGACAAACGAGAGTGTTGTAATCGACTGGTTTGACTTGCAGTGCCAGGGAACGGGATGTTATTCCAGGCCAGCGTCTGACCGTATCTTTTCGGCATAATGCTTCCTTGTCAGATGCTGACGAAGAGCCTACTCGACTACATCCCATACATGTGTATATATTGAAGATATCAACGATCATTGTTCTATCGTCTATTCAACCTTATATAATAGCTTTCTTAGATTTATTATCTTGAAATACAGCATGTTATGCAGTTCAAGAATCACGTGGCGAGATTCCACATGATCGACCTCCGACCGAGAGTTTTCCTTATTAGTTTTTTATGTAGCGACTTCTTTGCTTAGATATATACTAACTGGGAGTCATATAAAGGCTCCAATTCAGCTTAGGCTACGCGCGTTTCGCTTGGTTTTGCTAGCACAGTCATGTTAGCCTATACCTAGGTAATGGAGAGATTCTCTAGCGTTTTCACCTAGTATATATTAACACAATATAGGGTCGGTACTAGATTCAATAAGATAACTCTCTATAAAAGTTTCCTGTCCAAACGCCAGATAAATGAAACACCACTCCATCCAACAAGGCATCGCTTCGTATTTGCCATTCTTATAACTTCTCTCGTTTGTACCCCGACTGTGAATCTCTCTAACTGCTCTTTGCTGAATGTCTCAGTGGAATATCCTTCCGTCCATGATCCTACTCCTGCAAGTGCTTTTTCCTGGCAGTTTGCTCGCGAGCTAGAGCCACTGGTCTGCACTTCGTTTTCGCCAGAGTGACTTGGGCCTTGGGCTAATTTGACTTGTTGTTGCTGATGAAAACTGGAGCTGGTTAATCTATCAGAATTGCTGGTGGAGAGGGAACGGGGAGAGGCAAATTCTTGCGGCCTTTTGCTTTATTTTTGGTGCCATCTTGGATGCTTCGTTTTGGAGCTACAAGGAGGAAGAGGTTGTGCAGATAGAAAATGCTGATCCACAGTCTTTGGGCGATTGATTTCAGGAGTGAGTACTGGGAGTCATTGGCACATGAAGGAATTGAAGAGCATTTTAATAGTGCAGTATCATGGTTATATACTAGCAGCGCCCCTTAGACTATCTTTTAGGAATCATGCTTTCTTCCCAAGTCAGTACAGATCGTGTCGGCGAAGAATTAACACATCTAACCACACGGTTTAAGAATTTATAGGAAACTCCATCGACGGCTCCAGATGGTTCAATCCATTATTCTCGTGGCTTCCTAACAATGGTTTCTCGCGAATGGGAGGTGGGAGGAGACAGAGGGGAGCACAGAGAGGGTGAAATTAGGAATAAGCATCATGTTGTCAGAACGGTCTATTACGTGACGTAGGAGGTTGCAAGCTGGTGAAGGCTCAGCGGGAATATTTTATCTGATGCGTTGTTAATCGGACGAGATGGTGGTACGAAGCCTCGTGGGACAAGCCACCCATTCCTAAAATCTAGTCAGCCCTGCGCTTCACCTCACCCCACCTAACTCAGCTTGGATTAGGACATGTTGCACAAACTCCTAAATGTTTCGCCCGTGCATGGAATGGCTATGTGGCGGATAAAAAACCCAACAAAAACCACCCCAAGGTGTGCGGTGTGCAGTGCAGTTGACCCTTGGTCTGATTTTAGGAATTAGGGCGTTTATTCACCGAGATGCCTACAATAGCTGCCTGCACTAGAGCGCCTTTATTACTAATTAACCTTTTAAGGTACCTTCTCTTCACAAGGCACCCAATGGTTGGTTCAAAAACTGAACCAACCAGCTAACTGAACCAACCAAAACTGTGGTTTTCACTCTTTTTAAGAACCACAAACCAACTAATCGTATTTGCTTAACTGGTTAGTCCTGATTTTATTAGGTGGTGCCCCCTGAAGGGCCTATATATATTAAAAAGCTATAGTAATTCCCACTTTTAGGCACTTTCTCTTCCCTATTTTACTGCCTTTATTTTCTCTCTTCTTTACCTTATTTTATATGCATATCTAGCATGTCTCAAGCCTCAAATTCTAACTATAGAAGTGATCCTAGCGCGTACCTAATATATTTTTACTCTTCTACTCCTTACCCTACGTGCGTAGTTAGGCGCTTCCCTGCTTGACCCCTATAAAAGGGAGGAATAGTGGGGCTTAACTACTAGTTAACTGCTAGTTAACTATAGTTCTTAATTAGTTCAGCGCTAGTATAAAACTATTAGTTTAAACTATAGTTCTAACTAATTAGCTAGTTCTCCTATGCTCTTAGTGGTTCAGTTCAAGTTCTAACAAAAAGTTAGCAGTTAACCAACCATTGGGCCGCTTGTTCTCTTCATCCCCGCAATTCCCCCTCCTTGCTCTTCTTGTTTCGTTTTGTTTCATTGTGTTTTATTATGTTTTGTTATGTTATTTACTTCGAACCATGGCACCGCGAGTTTAACCTCTTGAAGCATTATCATTCGTGCACATTCTTCACATCGCATCGCAAAGTGGCGAAAAACCATTGATCTTCAGCCGCTGATTCGACACAAAACACTGTCTGTTATAGATTACCTTTCAACCAATCTTGACTACAATGAACTCAGTCCTATTTTGCAATACGAGCGGCCGTTGCATAACACCAGTGATTAAGTTGTCGCCGTTGAGCCTGATCTGGTCAACGAGGGATGTCTTATCAGCTGTCCGTTTTGTGCCGTTCCCCAATTGGAGCAAGGACAAGCACAGCAGAACACCAGAAAGGCATTCCGTCTGCAAGAGAGCTTTGAGAAGTATTTTTTCTTCCCTTATTCACGCGATTTTCGGTGCTAATAGTCTCAGTGGGACCGTGTACATGGATACTCCTTCGGACATCGCGCATATCAAGAGTTTTCCTCGGAATGTTTGGACTATCATGTCACTGATCCAGATGCCGAACGTCATTTGTGTTCACAGTGGAGAAAACAAGAGAAGAAATGGCTGTTAAATTACACTCTTTCGAATTGTTCTTCTTTGTCTATACAGTCTTGGACGATCTCGATACTATTTCCAGCGGCCTTTCACTATTGAAGAATGTGCCCGATCTTAAACAGCACCTCGAATCTATGAGAAATGATCCGTCTATGGCTTCTGGGAATCTGGTTACGGAGCTTGAAATTCTGGTGGAGGGTTTGTTGGCAGACATGGAGCCTTTCGTGAGCTTTGGTCTGACAACTCTCTATAAGAAGGGTCACATTAATCAGGGGCGCTGGCAATCTTTACAACATGCGAAATTTGAATCGGACATCAACACTAATGAGAACATTTTTGACGAAGTGGCCATTCATGAGATCGGAGTTTCATGAGGTACATCTATGTGCAATTCTTCTAGAAATCTTCAACTAATGACAATAGCATTTTGGCAACTGTTTCCCCACAAGACGACGACTGCTCGAGCCTTTCAGATGAAGTCGACGCCGACTCTTCGGTTCAGGGAGCATCATTACCAGAACCTAGCGGACCCGCGAGAACACAAGTAATATACCTACGACAGAGTAGCCAAGCAAAGATTAAACATGCGGACAAGGCGCGGAAAATGAGGCAGCTGCCCGATCTACGCCGCGAGAACAGCAGCAATCATACAGTCGAAAATTAGACAACACATAAGACGTCTAAGCTTTTAGAGCAACAAGAATCGGGCATACGAGAAGAAGTCAACACGAAGGGTGTATTTGAATTTTTGTTTTCCCTAGGACAGGAAGATGCGAATTCTACGAGGCTATCAGACCACGAGACCTTTCGAGACGAGGATGCCTACATGCTCCTGACATCAGACCCTGAGCTTACATTACCTTTCTGGGCGGGATCATCCGAAAATGCGGCATCGGATCTCCAGCGTTTGATCTCATCCAATCGGGCCATCCTGAAAGGGCTATATGAGTCACCCAAATACGCGCTGTAGGTGGCTGTTGGAACAGGGAGTTTGTCACAAGTTGACTACATCCTGAAAAGTGCTATTAACTTTGCGAAGCTATGTCAATCCAACGATGGGCTTTTGTTGGATCAGAACATTATCAATCATGTCTTGTGGGATCAGCATATTACTCCCTTCCCTGGACCTCCACCACTACCATCTCTTTGTAATCTATTTTCAAAGGGGAACTCCGGGTTGACCATTCTCATGAGCGCCATCAAGACTCACAATACGCAGATTGCGCAGTCTCTCCTCGAGTATGGGGTAGATGCCGACGTGCTTACTCGCCACGGCACCGCTTTGAGTCTCGCTGCCGAGCTTGACTGCCCAGACATCATACAGTTGCTTTTGAAAGGAGGAGCGGACCTTACCAATGCACTCTTGTTTATTAGGACAAAGTACTCGACCATTGGTATGTCGTCTGAAGAGGCTGCACTCTAGCGTCTTAGCACAAAGTACTCTTTGTGCTCGACCAGGGGTATCTCGTTTAGAGACCCTGCAACCCGAATAAAGATAGTATCGCATCGTCTCCTGAACTTTACAAAAATGCCCGTTGTCGAACATCGCATCAGACGTCTACACGAGCAATTTCTCCTTGAGCACAGTCGCATTAGGAAATTTTGTCGCAACCCATTTTGGGCTCGGTGTTTCCCGTACAATATTGTCAATGACCGACGAGCTGCGTGGTCAACAGGATTTGATGTCTTGCGGAAGCTTGCCAAAGAAGATGTATCTCACATTACCTATGAGGTCATCCTGTTTCTGTCCATCGTGAAGTGTATCTGCGCCATCGAGGACGCCGAGGACCCCACTCAAAGTATGCATTTGTCTCGGTTCGAGAAAGACTTGGATCGGTGGCAGATGCTTTTTGCGGCGGACCAAGACAAGCTAGTTGAGTTTCGAAAGATGATTGAGCTGCTATGGAACTTCAAGCTTGTGGAATGGAAAGAGGTACCACCAGACACCTCCACGTCGACTGAATTTCGAAAGCTTGTTAAAGCGCTAGTTGCCAACGCTGCACCTTTATTCAAGGTCGGAACCCAACGAGCTGCTAATGTTATTGGTCTTCTCTCTGAGCAAGAGAGATGGCGGCTGAAACATCAGCAAAACCTCCACATTTCAGGAGACTCGGTCGAAGGGCTCCCCCCAGAGAAATCCAAACCACCTGGGGAAGAGGCCGAAGGTATCGGAGTTCAAAAGGCAGAAATGCGGCATGACTCATGCCGCATGAGTCAGGCCTCAGGCCAAGCGGTGCAAAGAGCATCGCAAATACTGGTTCGGGTTCATTGGTATTATTACTAATGGCTGGAGCAATCTTTGGCATCTTTGTTGTCTTCCTCATTAGTATGAATTCGTTGAATGCTGCTTTCCTCCCAGATCATGCTAACGAATCTAGACTTCAATAATATGCGCTCGAAAGCCTTTAGCGATTCGGCCTACAGCTCACCTCACGATCATCCCTCGTCCCAGTCGAGTCTACAGGCACCCGTTGTTCAAATGGCACTGGAACACATCATTAGTGTTTTCAAAACGTCAAATCTACTTCCTCTGGCCAGAATCGACCTCCTCAAAACCGATTCCGGTAATCTCACTGCATCTGGTCGCATCCGTGGGTTTTCTAGCCTCACTGTTTGGCTTGAAGAATATGTCTCTGTAAGGTTTCTGGATTTTGTTATACGTCCAGCTTCCCAACTAATTCTCGCTATAGAAACTTCCACTTGATAGTGCGACATTGAAAAGAATTCGGTCCTTCATCCAAGCTTTCAGCAAGAATTGGGCTTCTAGCTACGCTGTTCAAGCCAACTACTACCTGCTCGAAGTTTATCTCGGCTTCAAGAACTTTGTGAGCATTATGCCACAGACTCTTCTGAGCAGAGATGCACCACAGGCCTACGATACAGGAGCGATCGAGGCACAAACCGTGAACGAGTGCCCAAACACGTCGAACCGAAGCGGCTCTTCAATGTCATCAATGTCTCCATTCGCCAATATCTACACCCCCCCAGCTGAATCGATTATTTCAAGTTGCAACATGCAACATTCTAGGTAACATGCCCCCTTTCCCTACCCCCAAACCCATTTCCAGAACCTTCTTCCAACAAATATTTCGCAGCAGTATATCCTACTCACCTGCTTTCTCACTCTCCACCTGGCAACACACAACATCCGACGTCACGAAATCTCCCAAATCGACAATACTAACCCCCCAATCAACACCCTCAAGTTCACCAACAAGCGCTTCGACCAGAAGAATCTGTAACCCTGGCGGGGGACACCGCGATGAGCAAAGCAGGCCACCATTCCAAGAGATCAAAACCAAGCTGTCCGGACTGCTCCACGCCAGTCTCCAACACGGGCACGGGCACGGGCACGGGCAACCCCAACAGACATCGCTGGACCATGCACAACACTGGTGGGAAACCTATTCCCGTGCAGCGATCCCGGGTGCGCTTATAGGGACCGACGCGAAGACAATGTCGAGAAGCACACGATGCGTCACTGCCGGGCCGGGGTTCAGGTGCCGCAGTGAACGATGGGATTGTGGTGAGAAAGAGCGAGGTGGATGGAAATCTGAGTTGAGGTCTGGCTTGGCCAACAGCATTGCGACGCGTTTTCTTTCTGGTTTTATCACGAGTGCTTCTCGTGTGTAGAGTATTCTGATGTTAATATATTTAGAGAAGTAGTCTGTTGGTTCAACCAAGCCGACTTGCTCTCATTTAAGAGGCTTTATATCATACTATTCTTAAAGAGACGGAGCGTCGGAGGGCAGGCACCAAGGCTGATTCTTCACCACCACCACCACCACCAATCCCCACATATCAAGCAACACCTCTCAATCCAAACCCCCTCTCCCCCCCATAAACCCACATAGCACAGCAAACTCTCAACACAACCAACCCCACACCACACCACACCACACCACACCCACAGCGCTTCCATTCCAAGTAAGTAAGCACCTATATCAGGCGAAGATTCCATTTCTAGCTACTGTAAGAAAAGTAGTATTCCACCTCCTAGGACTTCTGATAGAGCAAAGAGTCTTACGCGTTTCGTTTTTGAAAAGATGCAAGACTCTGGACTCGGGAGTTGGATGGCGCTTAATATGTTAGGTACTTAGTTTAAGGATATAAGGATATAGAAAGATTACCTCCGAGAGATAACTTACTTAAGAACCTTAAGGCTATGAAGCTAAGAGGCAGCTTGCTTGTAGTACCACTCCTAGATACCATTCTTTCTTATGCCAAAATACTTTAAGTTAGGCTCTACAAGGTTATGTGTTTAGTTCTTATAAATGAGATCACTCGAGGTACCAGATGTTGAGTGAAACACTCCTATTCTAATTTTGGTTCGTAACTACTATCCGCCATGAATTCATGTCTTCCATCATATCGTAAAGCGTTCAACCCCATGTGTCAAGGTAGGCCAGCCCAGCTTCGACTTGCAAAATGCAGTCTCAACTGATTGGCAAATGAAAATGAAACTCGCACAAAATTGACCAGTATCCGTGAAACCAGATGCTAAGAGCAGTCCAAGACGAATACGCTCAATGTCAGAAAAGAAGAGTATATTCGTACATGAAGAGGAAAAATGCATGATGATCCGAAAGAACCAGATCTTTTCGTCTTCCCATCAAAATCGGTGCGTCACATTCAGTGAACATGGGCGTCGCGACGGCATTTCCCCTTGTCGCAAGAGTTGTCGAACCAGCCCAAGCGAACATCGTCCATCCACCAGATCTTGGGTCGAGAAGCAACAGTGACGTTCATACGAACCTTTGTCAAATCACTAAAGGTATCGTCCAGTGTGACTGGTGTGAGAACACAGTCAGCAAGGGGTGGACAAGCTGGAACAGCGATATCTTGGCTGGTAAATGGAACATCTTTGCCGGTGGCAAAATCCTTGTGGAAACCAGTAAATGTGAACTCGCAGTCAGGTCCCCTTGAGTCACAGCCAAGTGCAGCACCATAGAAGTTAAAGTTGAAGCACCCAGTAACGCCACGATCAGCACCAGCGAAATCTGCAGAGTATCCAAGTTCTTTGGTATTAGGTCCGTGAGGTCCATTTTCATCAGTGCCGCTAATGTTGAAGTTTGGAACGAACTGTAGCAGAAAAGGGGCGGACTCTGGAAGATATGGATCGGTCGGTGGTGGGACGACAAGGAAGCCATTCGAGAAGTCGAATTTGTCGTAGGGGTTGAACAATGGCATTGGTTGAATGGTGTTAGGGTCAATTCCCTTGCCGACAACAAGGGGAGGCAGGTCGTCAAACTGTCAAAGTCAGCAATACCATTCAAGAACGAGGAGATAATTAGGTGCATACGTTCAAGGTAAAATCACCAGTCAATCCACACGAGGAGGTGTCAGTCGGGGCCGCCGATGCAGCGGTGGAAGTTCCATTCGAATGTGCATAAGTTGAACTTGAGATTTGGCTAGTAGATTGGGTGGCCGAAGAAGCGACTGAGGAGGTACCATTCGAACCCTTAGAAGCCGAACTTGAGATTTGGCTCGAGGATTGAGATAGGGAAGAAGTGACTGCGGAAGTAGCATTCAGAGCCGCAGTAGCCGAGCTTGAGAATGTGCTGGAATGATAGACGGAATATGGAAGAACCACACTAGTATTACTCGAACCAGTTGTGGAGACGGGACCAATACTGCTCTTGGTAGAAACGGTTGAGGTGCTACTGGTCGAGTTGAGTCCAATGGGAGCTGAGGTGTACACCGTCGAGAAAGAAGCTGATGCTGGCGAAGTGTAAACACCAGAGGCTGATCCACTTGCGGTAGGGCTTGAACTTGAGATGGTCGAGTTGCCATAAGGAGCAGGAGCCGAGGCACCACCGTTTGTACTGCTTAGGTTACTTGTGGTGTATGCCTTCACAGAGGAGTGAGAGAGCGAAGTATCTTGAGCACCGATAGCAGAAGCTGACGCATCGGAATCCGTTGAGGCGTAAACAGGGGTAGCAATTGTAGGAGTTGCCTGGAATCCAGACTCGGCTGCCAAGCTCGTCAATTGACTCACTGAGTGCGGCGAGTAGATGTCATAGCTGGAACTAATCACGAGACTGAGTGATGAGAGGCTGGTGACACCAAAACCAGACTGGGATGCGAGAATTGTTCCCACGGTCCCAGAAGCGCCAGAAGCAATCGATGCAGTCGAAGATTTGTTCCATCCTCCAGGTCCAATGCCAGTGAAACTCAGACTACTCCCAGCAGAATAGGTGGACTTGGCAGAAAGGGTTGCGGTCAAAGTCGTTTCCTCACTGGTAGTGATAGTTGTGTGGGCATACACAGTAGTGGTGGGTTCGGCAGAGCTTGAAAGTACGACAATGCCAGGGGCGGTGGGGATAGACTCAACGGAGCTTGAAGACACGACAGCGCTAGAAGCAGTGTAGATGGGTTCAACGGTGACCGTTACAACTCCTGTCAAGTAGACAGTCGAGTCTGACGGGTTTGGAGTCTGACCATCTAGGTAGTGGGTTATGCCACTCTCGACATAGTAGCTGATAACCTCTGGGGAAGATGAGGCCTGGCCATATGAAGCGGTAACGACAGAAGCAACAGCAGCGCCGTGATCATTGTCAGAAGTGGGAATTGTGCGGGTTTCGGAAGCAATCGTGGTCGTGTAGAAGGTGCTGATGGCGGTCAAGGTGCTTGTTGGGTTGAGGACTTGGCTGACCTGGACGGTAGTGTGCTCGGTGATGTACACAGTGGAGATCGGGGGCGCATCGTGCACTGTGACGGTGGAGGTCGAGGGTGTGGCAGTCAAGAAGACGGTGCTGATACTGGGAGCGCAGGTATCGGCAGCGTCGAGACTTGAAGATATCAGCATTGATCAGATCAGACCAAGGCGCAGGGTCGACTTACTTGGGAGAAGGAGCTGCTGCTGCGATGGCAGCAAGACACCACACGCCGGCGAGGGTGCTCAAAGTTTGGCTGCGCATCTTGATGAATTGAATGTCAATCTCTATTTATCGTGATAGAAGCAAAGTGGCTGTAAAGACTGTGGAGAAGAGGACCTCCAGAGGGAGGAATTGACGATGACCTGGGCGTCGCAAGGGACGTTTGAAGAGGTCAAAAGAATGTAGGTGGAGTAGAACAAAAGGTCAACGAGCGACGAAGAGGTTGGTTGAAAGGAAGGAA
>QGMG01000969.1:0-14381 GCA_007825325.1 Lachnellula cervina
ACCTACATATACCTATACACAAGCACAAGCACAAGGGAAAACTCCCGACGCTGTTGAACCTTTGTTGTCGGTCCAATATCCATCAGCTGTCGTGCAGTCTATCACTTCTCGTTCTTTTGGTGGTCTGTTTATCTCAGATGTAAGTCAAGTCGGGTTTAATAACTGTACTGTTTGTTGTCAACTGAAGACGGTTCGTGCTTCCCCCCCCACGCGCGAATATTGTATATCCACCACGGCACCCCTGCAACTACTCAATCTGGCTGGGCTGGCCATCAATCGGTCAGGAACATCCACGTCGACGCCCTTCCTTGAGCCTCAAAAGCAAAAGATCCCCAACAAAGCGCAGCATCTTCATACGATCCGCTCTACATCTACCTTGCATACCGAGTACAACAAAGCTTTGCTGACGAACCGTGACTCAAGCATCTAGCCTTTCTTCGGCCACTGCCGATCTTCCCTTCCAACCACGGTCTCCAGTTTCATATCCTGCGATACCACGAACGAGCACTTGTTGCAACTACAATCACTACCTACCTACCTATACGTCCGAGACGAGTGCCGAGGATTGTTATCACTGTTCGCAGAAGACGGGTCAAAAAACCGACATACCCGGTCCCTCGAATCTCTAACTCCGTCCGAACCTACCCTCATTCACCCCCATTAACTCCATCTGCAACACGGAACTACTACCTGTTTCCACACCCTCTTCAACTACACAAAAGAAGGATTATCCTATGGTGTCCACCGGAAATCGCGACCTGAGAACTACGATTACCTATACAACACCAACTAGCGAAGTTACCTGATCATGGGAAACCAAAACTCGAAAGGCTCGGGGGCCTCCACACCCAAGGGCTCAGGATCACAGACGTCATTGGACAAGGCGACAGACCCTTTACAGTCTTATCCCTCCTTTACAAAGGCAGATACCAAAGAATCCAGCAGATCCATCCGAGGAGCCTTGCGCTCGAAGATACCAGGGTCCAAGACCGATAGCCCCCGCAACTCGACGGCCGGACTAAGCAATGGCGAGGCCAATGGTGATAAGTCAGATGCGGCATCGGTCCGGTCTGGGAGAAGTTCTCGATCAGCCATGTCGCGGGGCAATCGCGCAGATACGCCAGATTCGCCTTCCACCGCTACATCCCCAGTACAAGACTTCCAAGAAGATGTCACCTCTCCTCTTGAAGATCCTCCACCGCCCCCATCTCCAATCCAATCTGCGTCTATGCGCCAAGGGCATCACGATGTAGATGCCGCGCAAAGGAGTGGCGAAGTTGACCACGTCTCAGATCAACCACCTTCCGGAACTACGAATCCACACGCACACTTGCAGCGCGCCGGGCAATCGATTCTCGTCAAGCGACCAAACACAATCAATCCTATTCAAGACGATACTTTATCTACGCACGGCCCGAGTCCAGACGCTATCTCCAGCAGCCAAAATGCCTCGTCAATTACGTTGAGCGATATAAAGGACTCGGATGTAGATGACTATATCAAGCGGCTTCTTGATGCCGGGTATGCTGGCAAGAGCACGAAAGGTGTTTGTTTAAGGAACGCAGAAATCACCTCTATCTGCTCTCGAGTCAGAGAGATTTTCTTGGAACAGCCACCTCTAATTGAGCTGGAAGCTCCAGTCAAGATTGTGGGGGATATCCATGGGCAGTATTCGGATCTCATACGTATGTTTGAGATGTGCGGATTTCCCCCAAGTGCAAACTTCTTGTTTCTAGGTGATTATGTTGATAGGGGCAAGCATTCCCTCGAGACTATTCTCCTCCTTATGTGCTACAAGATCAAGTACCCGGAGAACTTTTTCTTGTTGCGAGGTAATCATGAATGTGCGAACGTTACCCGTGTCTATGGATTTTATGATGAGTGCAAGAGAAGGTGCAATGTGAAGGTCTGGAAGACATTTGTCGATAGCTTTAATTGCGTGAGTCCATCTCACTAAATTCTGCAGAAGGAATTGCTGACCATTGTAGCTGCCAATTGCTGCTATAGTTGCAGGAAAGATTTTCTGCGTCCACGGTGGATTATCACCAGCCCTCAGCCATATGGACGACATCCGAAATATTGCTCGACCAACCGATGTACCCGACTTCGGATTATTAAACGACCTCCTATGGGCTGACCCCGCAGACCAAGAAAAAGATTGGGAATCGAGCGAGCGTGGCGTCAGTTATTCATTCGGGAAGAAGGTCATATCGGAGTTTTTGGCACGACATGATTTCGACCTCGTATGCCGAGCACACATGGTGGTAGAAGACGGATACGAGTTTTTCGAGGACCGGATTTTGGTCACGGTCTTCTCGGCTCCGAATTACTGCGGGGAGTTTGACAATTATGGCGCGGTGATGAGTGTTTCGACAGAGCTGTTGTGCAGCTTTGAACTACTCAAGCCTTTGGATTCCAGTGCACTCAAGAGCCAGATGAAGAAGAGTCGGAACAAGCGGAACAGCATGGTCAACAGCCCACCTCCGAATGCCGGTAGCGGATACCCACAAAGCGTATGATCCTGCCCTTAAACTACAATACCACAATCCATGAGGAACGAGACAACGGCAGTCGCGGAGGCAAGATTTCCGGATCCGAGGATATACAGAGAGATATTGATGATGATGAACTATAGTAGAAAGCTAGGGGATACAAGACCCATGATGGTGCGGTTTCAAAGCCAAGCATTCTTACGAAAGAACGTATTCCCTCCTCTTATTTGTGCACAGAATGAAAAAAAACTTGGTTTTTGGAAGAATCTGGTTCCGGTTCTCGTTCGGGTTCACGTTGTTTATTTGTCTTCTTGTTTGGCGTTTAGGGAGGAGAGAAGTACCCATGGATGGGATGGGAATTGAGGGAGCCAGGGGAAGTGTATTTGTATTAATAGGTGGTTGTGATAGAGTCACAGACCGATGATGGTGTGGTGGAGTGGGGTAGAAAGGGGGAGCAATGAACAGATGAATGGGAATTATTGAATTCAGCCGTCAGAATGGTATTTGATAATTGATGTTTTGATATTAAATCAACCTCAAGTGCTAGTTGAAAGAACCTAAACAAGAAAAAGCATTGAAAGGTATGAAGACGAAGGGTAGGTACCTTATTAGGTAGGGGTGTGATTTCCGTTTCAATTGGATGCAGACAGGTGACAACATGGTCAAGCATTGATGGCGCGGAGATTAGAAGTCGCGAAGTTGTGAAGTAAAAGTACTCGTCTCGGGGGTGAATTTTCACTATTTTTCTCTGCGTGGCATGTGTTTCTGCCGACCTTACCCTTCATTCCATCTCAGTTCACCGCCGTGGCAGTGAGTTATACTTATGTAGCCTTCCACCAGCAGGCGTCCGGTTCGTCCGGTTCCTACGAGCCTAGCCGGCCTTTAGACCTTTGAATCGGAACAATGTACCAACGCAAATTTGAGAAAGAGCAATGCAGTACGTGTTTGGATGTGATCGCATCGAGTGGTTTATTAGCAACAAGCCTATCGTTACGATGTTTCCAAGACCTGAGATACTCGTACTTGATTCTTTCAATGCTCAGTTAACTGTGCACCAAAACTCGCTTGCCATATTCTCCCCCCTATTACAGTACAGTACCGCCCTCGAGGCACACAGAGAAATTAGAGATTTAAAGATTTTCGGCTTCTACACAATTGACTCGAATAGAAACGCCTCCTTCTTCCTCTTCCTCCTTTTTGCGGCGGCTTTTTCTCGCCCACTTCTCTCTTGATCAATGCTGCCCTGCCGTCGCCGGTGCAGTATCTCAATCCAAGAAGAGATTTAACCAGCAAGATACCCCTGATCTGGCACCACAATGCCCCAGACATCCCTCCGACCAGCGACGAGATGGATTCTCCCATCCTAAGTGATGGTATACAGTCAACCACCTTCAATCCTTCTCCAACTAGATCTCGCGATAGATCGCTCCATTCTCGAAAGCAACTCCCGCAATTCTCGAATTTCACCAGCATGCCTCCAGACTCGAACGCCGTGCCACCAGCACGTTCACCAGAACCCGAATCCACGACCACCCCAAGCTTTCGACTCACGCAGGGGCAGGTGAGGGAGCTTTTGCACGTGATCAAATCTGTGTTCTAGGGAATCGTGAAGAGCCGGGAGCATATAGCAGCCTGGCACGAATTTGAACAACAATGCAAGCACTAGCAGAAGGAGCAGGAATATCGAGCAGATTGTCTCGTGACGTGCAACGGTTAACTGGACAATTACTATCTGCTATAGAACTCTCTTCCTAACCTCCTGACCCCGGTATGTTAAACCCTCTGTGACTCCAAAGCAGAAGCGGCGCGTTCCAGAAACGCATTGAATTCCTTTATTTGTTGCAATAGTCCCCCAGAATGGCCTTTGTTACTAACCTCTCCGGCCACCCGCTTCAGTAAGACTTCGAGTCCGCCTTTCTCACTACCCCCGTCGGCAGTAGTCTTAGTTGCCCTGCCACGTTCTACAGCCAATTCGATATCATAGACAGCCGTATTGATAGTGTCGCGCGCCTATAATTAAAGTTAGGTCTGGAGTTTTGAAGAATGCACGCATGAAACAGTAGAGGGTTCGAACGTACCCGAGCTTTGTTTCCTTCATTCTCATGCCTGGTTCGAATTTCGTCCATCCGTAGAGCTACCTGCTGCCGCTCTGCTCGAATACGAAGGATCTCGTCGCGAAGACCTAGCTTCACCTTCTGTTGTTCGCGAACACGTTTCTCGAGGGAGTATGCATTGTCAAGGTTAACTGTCTACACCTAGGTTACTAAAAGGTCGGAAAAGGTTTAAAAGAGACTTACATGATCGAGTAAACGTGTTTGTAAGTCTTCGCCGAAAGATTTCAATGCCTGCCACTTTGTCTTATACTCTCGTCTTATTGAAGGCTCTTCGGTATTATTCCCGCCCTCTTCTAGCGTTTCGAGCCCAGACCCAATGATCTCTTGAGAAATTTTACTGAGCACGTCAATTGTATTTACACCCCCTCGTCTTGTGTGTGGTATCCCGGAGTTTAATATTTCGGCGTCGGATTCATCTTCGTCATATATTGGCTCTCTGGTTAACCGGTACACAGGCACTGGAATCGGGCTTTTACTGCGTAGCTTTGCCTTCTTAGTCACTGACTTGGCTTTTGTCAATGACATCTTTGGGTGTGATTGCTTAACGGGGCTAGAGATTTTTTGTAGCTTTCGCCGATTGGTCTTAACAGTCGGCTGAACTTCCGCCGCGTCCAAATCCGGGGAAGGTTCAGGTTGGAAGTTACGGGACACTCTTCGACCACGATTCTTCTTCAGGATAGCAGCTGCTTGAAGATCATCAATCTGCTCAGCTTCTTCATCCTCGATCGAAAGTCTGCTTGGATCTTCAACAGATAAATCCTCTTCCACAACGACCTTGTGCTTTCTTTTGTGCCTTGTCGGCTGGTCTGGAGATAATTCATCAATATCATCAACTGGACTTGGCTGCCGCGCAGAATCGCCATAATTTTGCGGTACTCGCGAATCATTTGGCGCAAGGGTAGCATCGCCTCTCTTACGTTTCCTTTGTACGGGTGTTTCCAACTCTGATTCTACAATGCTGCTTTCCTGCAATATATGCAATCGTGAACTCGTAGATACTGCCTCGGCTATATTGATACGAGATCTGTGACCGCTTCCAGGAGCGTCTGCCGGACTCTCGGTAATCTCCTCAGCTGCTGGAGGGGCCAGTGAAGGTGTCCTGGAAGTGTGGGGACGTTGCTGCGAGACTGGTGGATCCGATTCTGGTTCGGGTGCCAGGGCGACGATCTCGGTATCATCGGCGGCATTCAACACATCAAGAAGCGACGAATCTTGCGCATCGTCGCCTGGAAGAGCATAGATGCTAGGTCGTGGTGCAGTCTTGGATGATCTTGTACTCTGTGAAGACGACGGTTCTACATCTGTATCAAGTCTCCTTCTCTTCGCGGAGATGTTGGCATCAACATTACCACTCCGCGTCCCTGGCCGGCTGCCATCTTGAGTAGCTGGCCGATCGGAGGGCGTTGTCTGTGCGCGACTTCTTGTTGTGGGCGTACGTCGAGTAGAAGACACAGAAGGCAATTCGAGTTGTGGAGTTTGCTGAGCTGATACGGCTGGAGATTCAGAGACTATAGCAGCAGGAATGGCGAGCCCAAAGTCAACGTCTTTGACTTGACGCCTCCTGTAATGTCCATTATTGTTGGTAAATGTGTTGAATTGGATTTGCTTTGGTTAAGGCAAGGCGGGGTTGCTTACTGTGAGCCGCGAAGGCGCTGTTGCATGCGCTCTTCCCGAGCTGGAGTATCCTATTAGCAGACTGATCCATAAGGTGGAGGTTTTCTTACAAGCCATGTCTGTTAAGTTGAGTTGAGTTGAGTTGAGCTTGATTGAAAAGAGGACAGGATTCGAGGTGAGGCCGTCCGTCGCGGTCTACTGTTCCGGGGGACGCGTTGTTGTGGCAGGAGCGATCCTTGGATGTGCGTTTATCAATCATATAACTAAAGTAACCACGTTGGTGACATGTCAATCGAAACAACAACTTGGACCGCCTCAATATTGAATAATCGTGTGTGACACATTAAGCCTCCAAGATATAAGGCGCTCTAGAAAATATCTCTCTGTCCATCAATAGTCCCCACTCCCTATAATGGAGTATATCACATTGCTGGGGCGTCATTCAGCTATGTATTCCAGGAGTGCAAACCCATTCAATGCTAAGCTGTTCAAGTATCTAAACGCAGAGTACGGCGATTTTATGTGGTATTGAAACTCCAGACTTGATAATGTCAGCTGCAGCAGCAATTAATCCTTTCGCTGTATAGGCTTGGAGGAGGTTCAATATGCATCATGCATGTTCAGACGGGTCTCGAGAGTGATACTGAATACGCGGATAAAATCCTTACAAATCATCAAGTCTTGTGGTGAATATGCCGAGTAAAAGAACCTACTTACATGTCTATAGGTTCTCAGGAGTCTGGCTCGTCAATTACTCACTCACCCGAAAGCTATGGTGAAGATCGTTGACCAGGTAAGAATAATTCAGTCCCTCTTGTCATATCGTCCCGAGGAAGGCGGCAGTATTCCCCGGACATACCTAAGAAGTGTTGTAGAGAGAAACGCAAGGGAGTGTTGTAGAGATAGAACGCAAGGGATCACCCTGTCTGTTTTAATAGGGAAACATAATAACATTCTCTCAAGGTACTGGAAAGCAAGTGCTCACCACCGATCCCTCGTTTTATCGTCTCGTTATTAGGCCAGGAAAGCTCACATTTGGAAGAATGTTTCTAAAACTTTCCTGAACCCAAGGGAAAGCATGTTTTGTTTGCGCCCAATTACTCCCTACCGTGGCGGAAATGGGAACCGCGTCGCGGCTTACGACACCGAATTAGATGAAGCTCGGTTTCTCAAATCAATTGGGCCATTACAGATGAGTATATTCCAAAGATCTGTGTGTTAGGATGCCCGAGTGTGGTTGTTCATACATCTAGCTCTGCTGGAGATGAAAAGACCGTGACTAGGCACAAGGAGGTTGGGCATGAGCATGCTAAGTGTGTGTGGTTTCAGTGGAACGGGATTTTTTTTTAAAGGATAAGACTAGGAGTTGATAGATATGAGAAAGGAACATTGTATGCATACTGGGGTACTGATTTTCGTTTCCTGGTCTTGGACTGATGGCTCACACAAATCGCATCTCTACTTATCTCCTGGAATATCAAAACTTCTTGAGCTTTCAATCTTTCTCGGGGGAATTTCACAACCATGGTATAATGTGTTATGATTCCATTAATGTAAAAGCAAAATGAGGGCCGACATATCTTCCAAAACGCCGCTGAAGATCTGCATATTTTCATAGATATGGCCAAAAATAGGAACAGCACAGAAAGAAAGATATTTATGCATCCAGCCAACTGAACCCGCCACAGCTCTACCAAGCTGATAGTTATATCCTCCACAGTTTCTTGAATAATCATGTAGTAAGAAGTTAAATACCCAGCCGGGCGGATGTCTTAACCAAGCAGATGAGCGGTCCAATAAACCAACATAATAGTAAAAATAGTAACACAGAAGATGGCCCGGTCCAACCTTACCTTCTTGCCAGGTGAAGTCCAGTCTGACAATGTATCATTCTTGCGCTGGGGGCGAACGACCTCGAAAGGCTTGCGAGGGGTGCCATGCATGGTGCTAGGATTGAAACGCCAAGCACCACGGTGACGATGAGACAAAACCAAATCGACAAAGTACGCGGCCAAGAATGAAACTTCAGGGAAATGAATCTTCTCGCCATCGACTGTGAAGTTTCTATCCTGGCAACCAAGGTACAAAGGAGCCGCCCTACCCTCATTAGTTCGAACCTAGAAGTAATCAATCAGGAACACCTACTTGAAGATATCGCTATAGTTCTCGGCCTCATCGCGCATCTTTTTGTCTATTTTCCTTAAGCTCACAGAGTCAATCTTGTCATGAAGGTCAAGAATGGTATTGATCTCGGCCGTCATGTGCTCCTGATAAACCGGAGCGAAGTCATCCATCAAGGAACGGAGTTTAAGACCATCATATTTGTCCCTTGGAACAAGCTCGACATATTTTTGCAGCGTTTCAAATGCGTCATCTATCTTGCGGTGTTGTTGTATGTTGCTTTGCATCAACTCGCTGTTTCCAGTGTGTTTTTGGATATCAGGAAAATAATAATGCTCCTCGCTCAGATTGTGATGATGCATAAACTCGAAGACGATTGAGCAGTAAGTCAAGAAGTCAACGGTCTCTTGCGATCCCGGGACTATCTTTAAAGCCTGGTAGTAGATGGAATTCAAGGCCCGGAAAATTGTATTGTGTGCTGTCTAGGAGTCAGCGATTACGTTTTTGACGACAAGTCTAGAAATTATATTGGTTATACGTACTCATAGCCATTATCTGCGCATTCCTGACGCAATAGTGCGTTTGGGGAAGTCCGGTTTTAGTCTTGGCCCCAGTCTCAGAAATGAGTTGGAAGGGTAATTCGGGAAAATAAGACATGCCAGGTAACTTTGCAGGACCATGGGCATCTGGGCCCAAGTACCATTCAATTGATGCCTTGACGGCTTCCTCTTGATTGGCATGTGGCTGATCTTCCCAAGGCTTGAATCCAAGGATTTTGCGGGCCTTGCTAATGTTGTAGGTACGAGTCAACAGGACAAATTCCATACGCTCGATCTTTAGCATCTTGGGTCGCATCTTGCCCCAGGTAGTAGCCCAAACAAACCATTCAGCAAAGTAAGCCATGGTCATCACAAGCGTCGGTGGGATCATCCAAATGCTGCTGAGAGGAGTTTTGTCTCCAGCAAGAACCCAGTACTTTCGAAAGAATGTCCATGGAGCGCAAGGCTCATCATCAGTGATGTTGAAGGCTTCCCCATCAATCTTAGGACCGGAGGAACTGACATGGCGAAGAAGCAGGCCACGGGCAGCAAGCAGTTCGGCCTTGGCGACGTGACCAACATAGACTACATCCATATCGATATCATTGTATCCCATCCAGATATTTGTTTGTCCATCTTCGAGAGCTCTAATAACAGGCTCAACCATCTGGAAATCACCTTCTCCATACAGTGCTGTTGGGCGGATAGTTGCAGTATAGAAACCTGTATGGCGAAGTTAGCAACTGCTTGACAAAGTAGCAGCAGTTCCGAGACTTCTCGCTTACCATGCTTCCCGTTTGCCTCAAGGGTTATCTGGTCTCCTATAGCTTTCGCCACGTGGTAAGGATCCCCTTTTCTAGATACTGCCAATGTTTCCTTCGTTTCATCAGCATGATCGTAGCCTCCTCCTCTGGAGGCAACAATCGGACCCGAGCTGGTGTAGACAAATGCCTTTACCGTCCCGATCTCTGCAGCAGCCTCAAGTAGATTTCTGTTGCCATCAACGTTGACATAGAAGTTGTCTAGCACATGCTCATGATCAATGTAGGCATGGGGAGACGCCGTATTGAAGATGACCTTGGGTTTGACTTGTTGGAAGATATGTCGAACCTGGTCAGGCTTGGTTATGTCACCAATGTGGTAGCTGACTTTGTTACAACGGTTGGTGAAGGGTGAGCGGGACAAAACGGCGATAGAGGTAACGGTCGGTTCGTTCAGCAGAAACTTGACGATATGTTGGCCGAGGAAGCCACAGCCACCTATGACTAAGCATGCGCCGAAATGGGGTTCTTGATGAACATCAAAGATATCCTTTTCATCCTCACTTTCTGACGTGGGAGTGACGTTGTCGTCGCGCATGATTGGGGTGTAACGAGGCCTATGGTACGTACTTGGAGGAGGGAAGAAAGGGGAAGAAAATATCAGGTGTAGGTAGCAGAGTATTAGATGGGTGGGTAGGTAGTTGAGGATATAGACTTTGGGCAGTTTGGCTTATTAGAAGTCGACCGACTCATGGATGGGAGGGGGAAGGGAAGGGGAGGAAATGGAATGGAAGCCATAGGAAGGGAAGAGTAGGAATTCACACCATGTAATCATGTAAGCATTCATATGTACTGTAGTGATGTATTGAAGCTTTTAATCCACCCAATTCAGATTATGTCTGCTTGTCAAGACAGCTTGTGTGAATCTGATCCTTTCGGACTATGGAATATGTGCAACCAACCCCCCGCACCCGTAGCCTCGCACAAAGCCCCTTCCCGAAACAAAGCGGCGAATTACCTGAAAGGGTGCAGAGGACTGGTACTGTTTCGTACTACCGTGTAACAGAGTTGTCACCCTACAGCCTATAGGGTACAGGCGTCTGGCATAAGTCACTACTGTGCTTTGGTAATTGTTCGTGCATACCTTTTAACCCTACTTAGAGGTCGGGGCGTTGCGCTGGGTCAAACAAATGTATTTGCAATCCACTTGGAAGCTGTTGTGTTCCAGAAAAATATCGGAAGCTCATGTACCCGTCCTACAACATGAACTTGCTACAAGGGAAATCTTTCTATTGACTATCTACCTTGTTACTATTGCTGGTGCGCCGCGCAAATGAGAAACATATCTAACAATAATATTTTGGGAGCCAACATTGTGTGACCCAATCCCATCACACCATATAGAATAATAATTACGTGGCGCCAAACGCCATCGCTCAAGTCGCTGCGTCAATCGTGGCAGGGATCATAATGCCAAAGACCATAAGCCTCTACAAGTCGAAGAATCGCTCCTGGCCCTTCTCCACAAATCGTAAAGGAACGCTCGTGCCGTTCAGTTGAACAGTAATAATACAGGTTAAACCGTTTTGGAGCGTGTGCTTTGCTTTCTCATAGGCTTTGTCCCACATCATTCTCTTCTCTACCAGATTCATACCAATGACCCTTTCATCTTCAGCCCATTCGTCAACTGCTAATTCAACTGAATACTGGCTGAATATTTTGGCGAGCACTGCCATAATATCAACTTGAGCAAATCGCTGACCAAGGCACGCCTTTGAACCACCACTGAAGGGCACGTATGAGCCTTGGATTGGGACGAATTGAGACGAGTTGTTTTGGATGTTAGCAGTATCAAACTGTGAGCCATTTCGAGTTGAAATTGCCCTTGTCCACCTGGTATTTTAGCCATCGCTCGGGTTTGAACTCGTTGAGGTCGTTAGCCGAAGGGCTTAAAGGCTTTGTAGAGTCTGCAGCAGGACTGTGGAGCCAGAATTCGGGATTGCGATGAACCGAGGGAATGCAGAGTCGAATTGTTGTCCCAGGAGCGAGCCTGACACTCTTGCCTTCAATGATGAGAGGCTTGGCTGTAGAGGAAACGACTTTGGAATGGTGAGAACCGGCGAGTTAAGGCGAAGAACCTCCTTTAAGACCGCACCAATAAGCCCGTTGTAAAGCTTGGGAATGCAGCTCTCATATTCCCACTCCGAAGCGGTCTCCATCTCTTTCTGAACCTTTTGTTATACATGGGGTGCAGCCAAATATACCAAGGTGAAGTGAATGCTGTTTGCTGAGTTTCGTATTCAGCGACGATAAACGCAAACAGGTTCCCCATCAACTCGCTGTCACCGAGCCTGGTGAGCCTAGACGGCTGAAAGGTTTCAACAATTTCATCATTCTGCCCCTTGATAAGTTGTGCTATTAAATCCGTAGTCGATGTGCCTGCAATCCCAGACTCGATTGCCTGTTTCTTGGCTACCATCTGCTGGAACAAGAGGTCGTATGCCCCGAGTTTTTCAGGAGATAAAAGAATGGGGGCTGCAAATATGTCAATTAACGTACAGTGATGTCTTCGCACACAAACTCACCAAAATATTGAACCCACCACGGACCTGACTTTGCTACCATGATGGAGATAATATTGATCTGAAATACTCCAAGCTTTTCTACAAAACTAGCATTTGTATTTTCCACGTGTTGAGACACTTTGCTTGAATTGTCATCAAAGACTTCGGGTGTCCATTCCACCTGACCAAGACTAGCCCGGCCGAGTACTTCTAGGCTCATCCGCAGGATGCTGCTTACAATCTTTTGGGTAGTTTGAAATTCTCTACTAGGACCTCGAAAGGTCTGTACCATGGTTTGGATTTGATCTAGCGCCACCTGCCAGACGAGACGGTTATTTTTCTCACTAAAGGCGGGACCCGTGAGTCGTCGATGGTATTTTGAGGATGGACCATCAGATGAAACAACTATGAGTATGTCAGTACTGGTGGCATTGGATAATCGATTGCAGAGCTAATAAGCGGTAAACACCAGGAGATGCCAAAGAGCCATTATCTCTCAACAGAAGATGCCAGGAGAGAAAATGCGGTCGAGAGGCGTGGTACGTACCATTCTGTGCAAATATGGCGATGGATTTGTATATCTGAATTGCCTTTGGGAAACCCGCACCTTGGGCCAGCATTTGTGATATGACGCCTGCATCGGCAGTATGAAAGATGTTCCCTCCAGGGAGACGGTAAGGAAGTTGTCAGTCCCCAGGGCTATGAAAGTCTCATGATCGGCTTTCAACAGCCAGGTCGGAGTGCCAAGAAGGCACGGTGAGGTAAATGACGGCATGGGGGGATTCTGCTTAGAGGCCTGAGGACGATGTGGCTGTAAAATCTTTGTAATACAAAGTTGTAGATGAAGTTGGGGACGATCACATACCAAAGACGTGTTGCCCTCGCCTCTGAATAATAGAAGTAGAGGGGAATCAAGATCAAGACCACGACCAAGAGCGGGGTCGTCATGGCCAGAGAACGAGCAGTCTCCAGTAGGACAGCACCATATGGGCATTGCGGCGATCTGTAACGCCATGTTGAGACGGGCTGACCAACCAAAACGGCGCGAAGTTGAAGCCTGGTTGTTTGTTTTTGTTTGTGGACTTTCCCCCGTCGCTAACATTTGTTTGCGCGCTCTACCTAGGTAATGGCTGGAGTGGGGAACAGGGCTGAGAATAGGATAACCAATAGTGAGCACATGCGGGATGAGCAATACAAACCAAAAGAAGGTTACTTTGATCTCGGTGAATACATAGGTATGTGCAGACGAATCCAGATGAAAGAAAGGGGACATATCCAAAGAATGCCATTGAAGAGGGAGAGAGTTTTTAACGTGTACAATGTACAACACACATACACAATACCGGCACACGCACACACACACATCTAGGTACGAACCTGAGATGGTATTAGAACATTGTGAGAGAAACTGACATAGTGCTGTATGACAGTGACAGGGTGAGAGGATTTGCCTAAGAATGGATATGTCTGAGAAAGCGTACCCTACCGAGCCTACCTTACGAGCTCAGTGAAGCTATCATCTGCTCCTGCCTCTTTCTCCCTAATTGCATCGCTTTCCAGGGGTTCCAGGGGTGGTGGTCTAAAAAAAGACCACATTGTGGATTGCTTCTTTGGATGAGGATCCTTATATGGCTCAATTCCCCTTTTTGAAGCTTACTTTGCAGCAGCATGACGTTGCTTTGTGCGTATTGACTGTTTAACAAGGCTGGCTGGAGAATATAGCCCCTTTTTTCCTGTAGAAGGGGGTGGTCCCAGAGGCTTGGCAAATGTAGTAAATACGACACTATCTTGGTCGAATCTAATCGTAGCTTGAGAGAGGTTTTGCAATTGGTTTAGCAATTCCTCCTGGCTTATTATTATCCTCTTCAATATTGGAGCTAGCAGAATTATCTGCCTCTTGTGTAGGTATGCCAAATTCGACTGGGGGAGGCAGTGGTGGTGGTGGTGGTGGTAGGTTGTTTGGAGGGGGTGGTTTTCGAGCTTTTCGAGCTGTCTTTGGAGGCTTTTCGACTAGCAGCGGTAGGGGAGAATCGCAGCGTCGTGGAGCACGTCGCTGCCTCTTTGTAGAAGGTTGGGAATCATCCATATTAGCCAGGAAAGGAGCTGTATAGGTAGAGGGTAGTTAATTAATTAGAGGTAAATATGAAGATATTTTTGATGGGGGAAGGGGGGTGGT
>QGMG01000970.1:0-14369 GCA_007825325.1 Lachnellula cervina
TATAAGAATAAATTTTATATTAGCTAAGTTTTACTAATATATATAATCTCTAGCTATTTAGATTAAGGAAGTGGCTATTAAAGCGTATAATTTAATAGGAAAGATAGAATATTACTATGCGCTATTATAATAATCATTTGAGATTCTAATAGATAATCTAAAAGGGATATTACTATAAGAAAACATATTATAAATAGTAGTGAAATTAGTTAATAACTTAGTAGGACCTAATAGTCTTATGCCTACCCTATTAGTTTTTAGGGCCTATCTAAGAATTATAAAGGACTTACTACTATTACTAAACATTATAATTTGTGTAGAAGCTATTTGTAAGGCAATCTATAAAGTGTATTAGCTTTATATAAAATGCTAGGTTAGAGATGCGCTTAGAATAAGAAATGGCCCTAATATAGTGCCGATTTATATACTAACTCTCTAATTAGACATCCGCGTCTATAAAGAGAATAAATTATAGTATAGACTATATAAGCTAATTGCAATTCAAGGAGAGAATTGCATTTTAGACCTACTAAACAGTCTAATAAGCTTCTAAACCATTAAGATTAGACTGTTTCTAATAAACAAGCATAGTAATAAAGTTAATAATAATAAGTAGAACGCTGATCTAACACCTCTTATAGAACCCCTAGAACTAATATGTAATAATATAGTTCTAGGAAGTAATAAGAATAGAAAACTATTAGCTCTAAGATATTAATAATATTATAAAGTCCTAGTCTAAAAGAGAGGATAAGAGAGACTAAAGGGATTAAAGAATAAGAAATGTGCTATTCCTAATATTAATTAGGAGATGCTTTATATTATGCATATTAAGCAGAATAGAGAGCTTATTATAGTCTTTATAATATAGAAGAAAAAGAATAACTATAAATTATTACTAGAGCTATATTAGAAGAGAATTATTACTATACTAGAAAAGCCGTTTCAAGGATTAGATATTAAGAAATATAAAGGTCTAATTAGTTAAGGCGTTTTAAGGCTCGAGAAGTATAATATTAAGAAGTATAATAAGACACGATTATTTAAATTATAAATCATTTATAAGATTAAGAGAAAGGCAACCCCTAAACTATACAAAAAATCGAGACTTGTAATTATAAAATATAGTAATTAAGGGAAGGAATTTATTTTAATACAATTGCTAACTATTTAACAAGCTAGCTAGCGTCTTATATTATTAATTACCTCCTTAGTTCTTAAGATATCACCTAAGGAATTTAAGATCTAGTTATATAATATTATATAAGTCTACCCTCAAGTAATAACTAAGCTACTTTATTAGATTTTATTATTATTACTAAAAGAAATAATTCATTTATATTCTAAGGGCACTATTATAGTAGTAATTAAGCCTCTATATAGCATTGCCAAATTGGAAATATATTAGTAGATAATATATTTTAAGTATTATAAAGTTAAGCTTATAATAAGAACTTTAATCTATAATCTATACTTACTAATTATCTATAATAGTAAGAGGATTAGAATTGTAAATATATAAACTAATAATACTCTTATCTTTTATAATAAGAAATTTGTACAATTAGAAGACTAGGAGCTTAAGAAGGCCAAATTGTAAGCTAAGCTAAAAGAGAAGCTAATAAAAGACTATTCTCTTATTTTTAATAGTTGTATTTTAATACTAGAAGGTGAAAACCTTATACTATATTAAAAGAAATAGGGAAAGAAGCTTAATACTATTAAGATCAAGACATTAAATTATAAATAGGTGTATATAAAATAGTGCACTTAAGAGAGTTATATTATAACAATTTGCTAATCTAAGGCTGCCTTTAATTTGTTTATTATAGTATAATACTAAGATTCTAATAAGATTAAGGTAGCTGCAATAAATAAGCGTATTAAATAGCAAATAGATAACCTTAATTGCAGATTGTATTATATTCCTCTTAACCTCTTAATAGCGCGTCTATTTATATTTGTGAATAGATTATTAGCTAATAATAAAGATTTGAGTTCCCAATTAGGTTATATAATTGTCCTAGCTAATAAGCAGCTAAATAAGGCTAAAAACAAATTTATAATAATAGGGAATATAGTCTATTAAAGCTCTATAAAGTTAAAGAGAGTAATAAGAAGTAATCTAGCATTAGAGATCTATAGTATAGTTATAGGCATTAATATAGGAATAGTCCTAGGTGTAACGCTTAAGCGAATCACTAAGGAATTAGGAATTCTCTTAATCGAGATAGTTGTTTATACTAATTCTTTCTCCCTTTATAAATGTCTAATCAAGCTTAGAACTACTAAGGAGAAGCATCTAATAATTAATATTATAGGATTACAAGAGGTATATAAGAAATAAGAGCTTTATAAGATTTATTAGATTAATAGTAAGAATAACCTCTTAGACGCTATAATAAAGGGCAATCCGAATTAGACGCTTAAGATATTAATTAATACAAATAGCCTTACTATTCAAGTAGAGGAATAGATTAAGAGAGAAATAGGTAACTAGAGCGTATTATACTAAAACGTTTTATTGCAATATAATATATAATAGTTCTATAGTAGGATTCTAAGCATATATAATAAAGTATCTTATTAGTTCCCTTATTAGTTTATACTATAATCGATGCATTCCTATTAGTCGATTTAATCTACTTTATATTTTAAGCCGCATTATAAACTGCAATGCATTTAGCTGTATTATATATTTGTTTCCTTAATAAGGCCTATATTATAATAGTAATAGTAGGTATAATAGACTGTATAATATAGAAGGAAACAATTGATCCCCTAATCCTAATAAGGTAATACTAATAATAAAAGAGAAGTTGCTAGTATTAGGATTATAGGTATTAGTTATAGTGGGGGGACTTTATAGTCATGTGACGTAGCTTAGTTAGCATAAGGGCATTCCCTTTATGCCTCAACACTATAATGTAGAATGCTATGCATTATTAATAGAAACTAGAATCAAGTCTATACTACTAGTAGAGAAGTGATCACGTATCTAAACCTGTAATACCAACAATGCCTCTATTCCCCTTGGTTACCATCTTAAGAGATGAAGCTAGTAAAAAGGACCTGTTTAAGTATTCCTACATAGCATATCTCAAAAATCCCGAGACCATAAAAGGAGGAAGGGAAAGGCAGGGGCAGAAACACAGCACTTGGGGTGTGTACGAAAATACCATAAGGTATTTTTTTTCCATGGGAGAAAAAAAGAACAGCAAAATTGCTTCGAGAAATAAGCTATCTACATCTCTTCTTCGTAGTGCCAGCAAGCCAGCAAATGCGATGAAAAAAATAATAGCATTCTCTTTGATTGAGCACTCTCATCACAACATACCGTGGCGATTTTAAGTGTAGAGGGCAAATTAAAAAAGACATTGCCCTTTACGTGTTCCTTCCCCACAAGATGGCATGTGAGGTGGATGGAAGAAAAAAAGGAAGAATCCCCACAAGATAACATGTGAGGTGGATGAAGAAAAAGAAAGGAAGGAAAGGAACAAGCAGGGAAGGGCAAGGGCTCTTATACCTAAGGTAGGTCATAAGTGAGTGACGTATAAATCAAATTATGGACTAAGATATAGTGTGTACTCCGTCCCTAATACTACTTCTAATAGTCACAGATGACTGGCTTAGCCCTATAAAAAATAAGTTTTCACAGCCTTTATGACTTCATAATGCAGTGAAAGCTTCCACTTATTACCAACAGATACCCACCTCACCATTCTTAGTCTATGGGCGTATGTGATAGAACTTTCACTAGGTATATCGAGTCATAATGGCCATAGAAGCTTAGTTTTGATGATTACCGACCTACCCAGCCAGGTACCTAGAAAAACAATACGATACTTACTTATATAATAGTCGGTTCCCGGTACTGTAGCCTTCTTTGCTCCCCCCTGGTGCTTGGCGACAAATGTTCCCCCGCCGCCGAAGACCTCGGTTCCGGAAAACATAGCCTTGCCATCCATCATCTCCATCAACATCTACCTCACTCATACCCAGGCCCGTCATGATATACTTTCTATACACTCTGGATTGGATATCCTAACATCTGTATCAAAATGCCATCTCCACCCCCACTAAACGGTCTCCGCGTGCTCGAATTCGCCGGCCTAGCCCCAGGCACATTTTACCCCTCCTTTTGACAAAGCTTCAACTTCAACTGACACTCCCACCCAGGACCCTTCGCAGGCCTCCTCCTCGCCGACAATGGGGCCTCAGTCCTGCGCGTCGACCGCAGCACAACGTCCCCCAACCCAGCACCGACCGCCGACCTCCTCACACGGCATAAATCCTCTATAGCCGTGGACCTGAAATCGCCCTCGGGCGTCGCGTTCATCAAGGCCCTGCTACCCACTACAGACATTGTGATTGATCCGTTCCGACCCGGTGTGCTGGAGAAGCTAGGGCTGGGCCCTGATGTCTTGCTGAGCATTAATCCAAGGATTATTCTCGGGCGTATGACGGGGTTTAGGAGGGACGGGAAGTATAGAGATATGGCGGGGCACGATATAAATTACCTTGCTGTATCTGGGGCCCTCTCCTTGCTCGGGCGGAAAGACGAGAAGCCTATGCCTCCTGCTAATATATTGGGAGATTTTGCTGGGGGTGGAGCAACGCTGTTCCAAGGGATCTTGCTAGCGTTGCTTGAGAGGGGTAAAAGTGGAAAGGGGCAGGTTGTGGAGGCGAATATGGTGGATGGGAGTTCGTATCTTGTTACATTTCCCCGGATGTTGATGGAGACGCCGGTGTGGAATCGGCCTAGGGGAGAGAATTTGTTGGATGGGGGAAGTCCGTTTTACGATACTTATGAGACGAAAGATGGGAAGTATATGGCTGTTGGAGCTTTAGAACCCCAATTCTTCAAAGAGTTGATCCGAGGATTGGGACTCGAGGGCAAGGGTATTGAGAAAGGTAGAGAGGATAGAAGTACCTGGCCTGCATTGAAAGAAACGTTTACGCAGATTTTCAAGAACAGGACACGAGCCGAGTGGGAGAAGGTCTTTGATGGGACCGATGCGTGTTGTACGCCTGTTTTCGATTATCACGAGTTGCAGACGGATCCTAGTAAGGAAGGAGACCAAAGACCAGCTGTCACGCTCCGAGGATCACCAAGCCTTGCGCTATCACCCGGTTCAGAATCGCGAGACCCATCTACCGGTCAAGGAGCCGGGATCAAGGGAGGGAGCTATACAGGAACAACTTTATCTCCCGGCCAAGGAGGAGAAGAGGCATTAAAAGAATGGCTAGGCTGGGAACGTGGAACGGATTTCGAGGTAGAAAATGGAGGTTTGGTGAAGAAACCGTCTTCGAAATTATGATCGAGGCCATTACTATCTATCCGAACCATACTGTTGTCCCCCTTTCCATATCCATACCTTTTTATCCTTCCAAGCAAAAAAATCAAGCAGCCATCCCATCTATAGACGCCCAAAGCTATGCAGTCTACCAGACACCAGCAGTGGAGAAGTACCCGGTCCTTGCACGCTCCTCATTATATCCCATTCCCAATTCGCCTTCCCAATCCACTTCACTCTGCAGCGCCATTTTCCTTCCTGTTTTCTTTGCATTTCTTCCGCGTCTTTCTTGCATTGTGGGTCTAAATCCAAGAGCTTCTAGACGTCTCGTTAGTACTTTTCTTGCAATTCTCAAGCATGTGAAAATCTCAAAAACGTACGTTTCAGACCGCCACTCTCTCACCACTGAATGTAACGCTTCTTGAAGGACTCGGGGGCGGTGGCCGAGGGGGGGAAGGGGGATCTCCTCGCGACATGTTTCTCGGCGGGCTGCTTTGGATAGAAAAGTCTGCTCCTGGTGATTTTCGGGGGGCAATGTCGTTGCTTCGAGCGTTTGCCACGGACAGAAGATTCTCTCTTGACACAGCCATCTTGTCCTCCTCCTTTCCTCCCTCCTCGTATCTCTCGAGAAAAATGACGAAAGCTCTTTTTACTGAGTGAGACTTTATTCCGTCCAAGCGCTCGGTTATGCGTCTGTACCTGGGACGAAAAAGCAACTCGGGGCAAGCAAGCCACTCGGAGAATAAGGGAGCAATGAGAAGGCAGCAAGGCGGTGTATGTATCAAAAGATTTTTCTTCTTTTCCAGAAGCTTTTTGTAATGTGATGTGATGAGATGAGAAGTGAAAGATGATGAAACTTAAAGTATTTTTCTTTCCTTACCTTTTCCACATTTCCCCATTCTACTCACCGCCCTTATATACACAATCAAGAACAGCAACGCAGGCAGATGCAATATGTCTCTCTCCATGCGAGCACGATTGATTCGGCGACGCGGCTCCACACCACTGGTTCGTGCTTTGCATTCAAGATTGCATCGCCATCGCCATGCTATGCTATGCCATGCCATGCTGGAACCCAGAAAAAAGGTCGTCGCACTTGTCTGTCTGTGGTGGTAAGGTGGTGCGAACAACGGAGAAACGAAACAGATAGCCTGATTGATCCATGCTGGCTAGCCACTTGGCAGCACTCCCGGGCGCGCAGACGGGGACGGGACGCCTCATTCAACGGCAACGGCAACGGCAACGGCCTCGACAACCAAACCTCCTTTCTTCTCCCCCTCTCCCTCATCATCGTTGCCTTGCCTTGCCGTGCGGGCGTACCCCAACATAACATAACATCCCAAAAGACAAGGCAAGGCAAAAGCACCCCCTCCCCAAAAACTCCCACACACACATACACAGACAGAGGGAAAAAAAAGAAGCAGAAAAAAGAAAAGAAAAAGCTACGCGCGGGAACGCACAGCTGGCGGGGCGGGTAGCGCAAGCACAAGGCTGGCAGCGCGTCAAGTCCTGCCACAAGCGCACTGTGTACCCGGGAACCCCAGCCCAGCCAAGCAAAATCCGGGCACCCGGTTCGGTTCGCAACTGACGGGGCAATACTGTACAACTAGCAGTGACATGACAGCGTGGCACTTTCTTTCCAGAAAAGCGGTGGGCGAAATTCTGGGGCGGCCAATTGGCGAACGGGCCGGGGCCGCCTTCGGAGAAATCTAGAATCGAATCGAGATGGAACGTGTTACGAGATGAGATTCGGGAACGAAAAAGAAAAAGAAAAGTCGAGATCCGGGTACGGGGTACCCCACCGCTGTGCTGGCCGTTGCACTGAGCACCGAGCCTTGAATGATACCACACCTTTGCGCATCTTGTACTTTTGTCATATCAAAGCCCCGGCTTGGCGGCGAGTGGCAGTGTGGGGAAGGGGGAAGTATTGGCTTGGCTTGGGTTGGGGAAGGAGGAACGGGTAATCTCTTGCACTATCTAGTATGTCTGGTTTGAAGGCAGTAGAGGAACGGGAAATGAATAGAACCATACAACTCTCGCTATCGGAGCCAATTCGCCTTATGCCCCTCCAGGATACACGCCCCCAATCGCCGTACGCTCATCACCTTCACCGTCCATCATGTATTCCACGTCATTAACAAGCTGCCAGAAGAGGTATCGTATCAAAAATGCTGGATAAGTGTCTAGGGTGACAGCATTAATATGCTGTGCAGTCAACTCCTTCCGAGGTGCGCCATCCGAGTTTCCCCAGTGGTCCTCGATGCCGCTCTCATTCGATTCTAAATCGAATCGCCCCTTATTGTACTTGGCTAACGATTTCGCTGGCACGTGATAGTGATTCAACCATTTGTTGACATTCCTTTCTCCGGCGGACGGTGTAATCGCTCTCCTTGAGAAGATCATCTAACGAATCGGTTCTATACATGTTCTCGAGGAGTTCTCGTTGCATCTCATCCTTTGTGAATCTATGTTTTGTCAGCAGGCCGAATGAGCTGTGGTTCCTGATTACTCACTGGACGAGGTTCAACATAATTGCTTTCGGTACCATATCAATCATAGTTCTCCTCACGATGTTGTAGTATGAGTTGATGAGGAGTTCTATCTTTGTTAGCATATATTTCAAAATGGGGCCAAGGTGAATTACTGATGACTTCGACCTCAATCCCTTCCCTCTCTGACAAATGACCAGATGCTTTCAGAGAAGGCGGTGGTGCTTCCATGGAAGCCATCTTCTTCTTATTTCTCGAGGCAAAGAAACTCCCAAAGAACCCTCCGTTCTGATCGTTCATAGGATCTAGGGTTGGGCTGGCTGCGCGCGCTGGAGTTGCTGAAGCAGGCATGGGCTTTCCGGTCTTAGGGTCCACCTGGACTGGCTTTGCCGAGGAATGCTTCTCATTGACAATTGCCATAGCTCTGTGGCCATTCAAGAAATCGGGATGTCCGGTATTAATGTAGCAGGCTTCCATGGCAACCAAATCTTTGACTAGCTTGTTTGTGGGATCCATAACTTTCTTGAAGAAACTTATGACAACTGCGTGGAACTTCTCCTTCAATCCAGGATATCGTCTGAAGAATTGCTTGTTAAGCAGTTGAGAGAGGATGCGAACAAGCTCGTCATAGACCAAAGACACACACTTCAGACTGGGGTCTTCTAAACGCTTGATCTGTTGCTTGACGATGAGTTCAAACGCAGTGGTGCCGACGAAAAGAGCGGGCGAGGATCCAGAGGAGTTGTAAAGGATGGTCCTAATGTCCATATCTCTGACTTGATCGAAGGGGTCCACAGCTTTAACACCGTTGGAGTAGAGCTCATGGAAGACAAAACTGATTCTGGCACCTCCGGAAAGTTCGACGCTTGAAAGCTCCGTGCTGTTTCCCTCGAGAACTGTCCTCCATTCGTTTGAGAATTCCGTGATGATATTTAGAACGATGTTTGCGCTGTTTCCAAGCATCGAATCGCCTAAACCTTGAAGCTCTGTTGTATATTTCAGCAACGAGGCTGATATGCGTGCTTTGATATCTGGTAGAGTTTGCTTAATGTGCATCATCAAGATGAGGTTCAGCTTCCTCGCTAAATATGGAGTTCCGCAGTAGGAGCTCTTGTTGCGGTACGCCTTGTGGTTCTCAAAGAAGTTCTTCTCGTTTTCCAGCGCTGCTGTGATTGCCTTCTTGTTGTCGATATCTCTCTGCCCACGGTTGACAACTGGAACGTATCCTAATCGTAGGGGGATGATTCGGCCAGCCAAGATATCTACCACGTCGGTACCGTCGTCCATCAAATCGACCTTTGTTAGAACACCGATTGTTCTTTGACCCTCTGGGTCGACTTCTCGTGCAAGCTTCAACCCATCAGAGTTGGCCAAATCTGTGTTCGCTCCAGTAACCGCAAGGATGATCGCATTTGGCTTGCTGATTTGCTTCAGCACCATCTCCTTGATTTGCCTCTCAATATCTCTAGGTTGGTCTCCAACTGGTACCTTCGTAAGACCGGGTAGATCGACGAGGGTAAGGGTAAGGACGTTCGGGGAGTATATTCGTAGGTTGATGGGCGCGGGAGAGATGCCCTGGTTGCGACCAGTCTTTGCCTCGGTCTCCTTGACAATCTCATCTCGAATCTTGTTGAAGTCGTAGAACTTCTGGCCAGGAATATGTAGGAACTCGCCCCACTCATCAACGTTTGCCTCCTTATCGGTCACAGTAGACACCTCATCCTGCGTTCCATTTGTCTGCGTCCCCGCCGCACGGTTGATAAGTTGAAGAACGAGTGGCCGTCTGGTCACAATCCCGGTGCCTCGAGGTAAACTATGTTTCCGTGTTAGCACTATCCTATATCAAGGCATGAGGCAGTTGTACAAGTCTCTTCCCACTATGTTTTCCAGCACGGAACTCTTTCCACTCGACTGACTCCCAACCACCACTATTTGGGGAAGATCGATAGGGTTTTGAACACCGACAGTGGTGAAGACATCTTGAAGCTTGTTTACCAGCCTGCAGAGTCTGTTAGCAAGGGAGCGCAAAGGGGGAGGGCATTCAGGGGATCTAACGTTATAAGGGACGGATCTGAAATACCGCCTTGCGCGGACGCGGACACGGACATGATGGTAGAGGTGTATCTGTGAGGAGTGCTGTTTGATGTGGTGTATATGAGGTTGTAAAATGGTCTACTCGTAGGAGCAATAAGGGGGGGTCTAATGTGGAGGTGGTCGAGTAGATTGTCTCGTCTCTCTCGAATTTCAGGAGGCTACCTACGCAACTCAGTTTGGCGTCGTTTGTTTGTAGCTGTGGCTTGAGTTGACACGGATCAGCTGCACTGCCACAATTTTGTGCGTCGAGGTCGAGACCAATCTTCAGATATTTTCACTCCTTGGCTTGGGTTGAGATTCCAGATGCTTTGTAAATACCTAAACTTCATGAACGGACATCTTAGATTTTAAGTGAGTCGCTCTTTTCTGTTGCTCTTAAGGACTGAGTATGATTCAAGTCTCAAACTCTAAATATAGGTGTCCGTGACTGAAGTCAGTCCCACATTCACTCCTCTCTGTATTGAAGAACTGCAAATGCAGCCTTGATTCGTCATTTCAATAGCTGATTCGGGGTTCAGACCATTTTGTTTGCTCAAGGCAGCTTCGATACATATCAGTTTACCTGGTAGTCTCACAGACTCACAGTTGAGCTTACGATTCAACACGCGTCTTGCCTTCAGGCTACTACTTAAAGTTCTCTGAGCACGTGCGGGCCTCCCTACCTCCGTATAGCCCCTTTACAATCTCAACTTACGCTCGCTACCTAGATATCGGCACCCCTTCGATTTTAGTCGTTTGGGTCATCCCATATTCTATTCCGAGAATCGGCCTGGACCGAAAGTCACGTTCATATCCTCAGCCATCAAGCCCAACCGTCAGTCATCATGTCCAAAACAATAACAATAATCGGGTCACTTAACACCGACTTGGTAACACTCACTCCTCGAGTCCCCTCAGGGGGCGAGACCTTGACTGCTACTTCATTCAGCACGGGGCCTGGCGGTAAAGGCGCAAACCGTAAGTCACGTTCCATTCATATAAAAGCCACGTCCCTCATAATAACCTATCCCCCACCCAGAAGCCGTAGCATGCGCGCGTCTCTCCCGCCCAAACCCCACAGCCCCCTCCTCCATCACAGTCCGCATGCTCGGCTCCGTCGGCGCCGATGAATTCGGGCCCTCCCTCACCACATCCCTCCAATCCTCCCTCATCGACACATCATCCATCACCGTCGCAGAGGGCCAGTCTACCGGCGTCGCCGTGATCCTCGTCGAAGAAACCACCGGCGAAAACCGCATCCTGCTATCACCCGGCGCAAACTACTCTCTGCTCCCCTCCTCATTTACCTCTGTCTCTTCTCTCGGCGTGCCGAAACCGGATTTGGTCATCCTGCAGCTGGAGATCCCGCTCGATACCGTGTTGCAAATTATCAAGACGGCGAAAGAAGCAGGCGTAGATGTGCTTCTGAACCCAGCACCGGCTGTTAAGTTACCTGAAGATGTCTTCAAAGGACTAGGACATCTGATTGTCAATGAATCCGAAGCTGCGATCTTGACGTCCCGCTCTGTTGCCGATGTTGAGGCTGAAGGCTTTGATTGGGATGTTGTTACGTCTGAATTCCTGTCTAAAGGTGT
Organism: Lachnellula cervina; assembly: GCA_007825325.1. Classification (NCBI taxonomy): domain Eukaryota; kingdom Fungi; phylum Ascomycota; class Leotiomycetes; order Helotiales; family Lachnaceae; genus Lachnellula; species Lachnellula cervina. The sequence goes on from QGMG01000970.1 coordinate 11,455, forward strand.
GAAGAACGTTATCGTCACATTAGGATCAAAAGGAGCTTTCTTTCAGAGTTCGGGGATGGAAAAGGGCATTTCTGTGAAGGCGGAGAAAGTAAAGAAGGTTGTTGATACAACAGCGGCAGGTGATACGTTTGTTGGTGCGTATGCAGTAAGCGTGGTCCGGAAGGGGGGTGTGGTGGGGGAAGAAGATGTAAAGGGCGCTTGTAGAGCTGCGGGGCGTACGGTAGAGAAGAAGGGAGCGCAGAGCGCGATCCCTTGGGCTGATGAAGTGTAGTGGACAATATATGTAAAAGTTTTATCTTAAATTTGTTCAGATGGAGTAGCATTCGCTCTCTCTACATAGACTGCCCCTTTCCTCGCTCTGCCTAAATGCCATTGATTCTATTCGCACTACCTGACTCGTGTCTAAACAGCCCTACGAGAGAAAAAACTCCAGTCCGCTTGCATTCATCAATGCCCGAACACCGTAGATAAATGCCCCTATCAGAAGACGTAGGAAATCCAGTCTTGCAAAACCTTTGCGCCGATGTATCAATCATGCCATGCTGCTCAAAAGCGTTCGTGGGCTATTTACTACCAGCCGTTAGATTCTGGTCGTGCAATTTTGGAGGTTGGGAGGGCGGTGCCTTCGTTGGACCATCTGGGAAGCTTGTCAGTAAAAATTTGGAAATTGGTGCAAGGGGGAAGGCGTGACGTACATTCGGACTTTCTCGTCGTCGCCGCATGAGGCGAACATGCATGGATTTGTTGGGTTCCAGGATACGGCACTGCAGCACCCCCCAGGATGACCGTCGAGCTCTTTAATCAGTTGGCCATTCTCTCGGTGCCAGATGTACACTTTGCCATCTAAAACAATCAGTATTAATTGCAAGACAGCTAGAAACCGGAACATACCAGCACTCCCAGTGGTCACAAAGCTCTCATTAGCACCACCATATGTGGCCCTGATAACATCTTCCCCACCTTGATTCCCAGCTTTGAATACCTGAATAGGCCCCTCGGTCTGTCTCTCCAGATCTAAGATCTGTGCTTCGCCATCCTTCATGTTGACTAATAAAGACCGCGAGTCTTGACTTATACTTACTGATCTTAAGCGAGATTTCATCTTCATCTCAAACACAGGCTCTCGTGTTATAAAATTATAGCCATAAATATGTGTGTCGTGATCCATGGCAACCAACCAGCGGCCATTTGGAGTGATGGCAATATCTTGTATTCGATGGTTTCGCCCCCAATCGTAGACTTCTTCTCCGTTGAGATCGTATTGGCATAAGTTACGCTCATTTGCGAGACATCCAACCACAAATGTCTGCCCATCTGGAGCCCAAGCACAACTAGTGGAAGGCTCCCCAAAGCGAGGTATCACAGCTTTGATCGTTCCGGTCTGTATGAAGAGGTCAGCAACTATCAAATACGGTTCAATCTCTGATGCTTACATTGACATCCCATAAGCGAGCCTTCCTGTCTTGTGAGCATGTAACCATCATTGAATCATCTGGACTCCAGGCAAAAGATGCCACCCCTTCTTCATGGTCCGAGAGAACACGCTGGACTTCGAACGACCCTACATCATATATTATGACAGAACCGTCTCCGCCACAGCTTGCTAATCGCGAACCATCATTCGAGAATTTCACTAGCCACACTTGACTGGCATGCTTAGTGAGCTCAAGAACGGGCTGCATAGGAAAGTTGGTGGCGTCGCACTCGTGGTCTTGGTATAATGATGGAGAGGCCGCTGTGTTATGATATAGACAGTTCGATATCTGATTTCGTTTTACTTGGTCCAGTAATACAGCCAGTCGACGTTCAGGTAACATGACTGAGGGGGATATACATTCTAGATTTTGTCAGTATTTATATCTATTATCTGGACTAGGGAATTCACTTGAAAGTTCTGAAAGAAGGGTATGCCGGGATTCGCCTTGGGCACCGTCCCATCCTGCCTTGATTTTGAGATCCTCGGTAGATTGGCACATTAGTAGGCTGTTTAAGTTAGTTTGTTCTGACTATATGCTATGTATGGCAACCTACCTTGAAAGCTGGTGGAGTCTGGCAACGTCCTGGTACAAGGGCGTCAATTCTAAACGCAGAACCGATAAAGCTCTGCTAGTTTCTTGCTGTTCCAATAACTCCAGGAATTTTTGCTGCCTTAGCCCAAAGCGCATAGCATTTTCGTCCATATTATCTTGCAAAGCCAGGCCGTTCCCGTTGATACTGACACCGCCTTCATCTGTTGAGCGCCCAAATAACAAGTCCTCGGCCTCAGTCCAACTACCCTGCAAGACCGCGGTTCGAAAGGCTGCAACAGAAGGATTCTCAAGATCATATCCACTTTCTTGGCTAAGATTTAAAGCGCTGCCATCATATCCCAAGTCGGTCAAAGCTTGTATTAAAATCCTTGTCACTTCTTCTCGATCATGTCCAAAATATGATAGTCTCAGCTTGCCACTTCCAGTGGAGTGCCCATTTGTATTCGAAGAGCCATTCATGGCTAAAGGAGATTTTCGCAGTCCATTTGCAGAATTCGAGACTGCGGCCTTATGTAGAGGGGATGGGCCCGATCCATTTGAGAACGGCCTCGAAGTACCATTGGAACTGCTACTCTCGCCTTCTGCTCGCATTCTAGAACCCTGTCGTCTTCTCTTTGGGCGGTGCTCGTTTTCAGCCTGATGTTCATCCACCGAGCCCCTAGGACTCTCGTGAATGTCTGGCTGGGCTTCCGAAGTTGGAGAGGGATCTCGACGGCGACGACGGCCGAGGATCTGGGACGAAGAGGGTATTTGGGCTTCTGGGAAGCCGTGTAAAGGAGTTCCTATCGGGGCAGAGATAGAGTCTTGTCGAGTTGTTTGCTGTAGTATTTGGTCGTTTGTGTTTGGGGCTGAGATTGCTGTGCTGGGAGGTGGGGAGGGGGAAAT
>QGMG01000971.1:0-14368 GCA_007825325.1 Lachnellula cervina
CCTCACGCCCATGCCCACCCAATACCCGCAGTGAAAAAGAAGTCAAAGAAAAAGACAAAAACAAACCTTCTTATCCCCCAACTCAACCCCAAACTTCGCAACCAACCCCCTCCGTATCTGCTTCGAAGAAATCGTCTGCAGGTCCGCAGACGCCAGTATACCATCGATAGTAGCTGCATACTGCGCGCGCTCCGCCGGTAAGACTATGGCTGCCATTAGCCCTGCTTCTTTAAGAGGAAAGGGGGGGGAGGTTACGTGGGGTCGTCATTATAGCCGTGATGTTTGCTTCCTCCTTTGCGATGCGATGCGCTTTTGCTTTGATATGTTTTGATTTGCAGCGAGCGAGCGAGCGAGGTGTAGAGTATGAGATGGGGGGCAAAATGGTAGATAGTTGATGGTAAAAGCTAACTCAAGCTGGCTGAAGTGAATAGGTGAATAGGTGAGGTAACTGTTGTTGAGTTTCGATGCGCCGCACTTTCTTATCCGTTCCTACGTCACATGCGCATTCGCATCCCGCGTACCAGTAGCAAGCAAGAAATAGGTTCCGGTATTTGGTTTGAACGAACAAGAGGATAAAAGTGAATGGTCGTGAGATATGTATTGCAAGCAAGACTGCGTATTTACTGCTATGTACTCCGTAGCTGTGTTAGAAGCTCAGAAGCTATACAGCCGGAGCGGGAAGGGCACCTCCGCGCGTGAGTTACTGTAGTTACCCGCTATTTAGCCGCACTGTTACGCTTCTTGCCAGTAACGATTTTATCGCCTTTCTTTCTCCTGGAGAAGAGCTGTGGTTCATGGTGGCATGTTACGTGTTTATTTGAGGTATTAAGTACCTAGAGAATAGGAACCAGCTCAGACATATATACGTGGACTGAGTCGCATATTGCATAAATATAGAGTAAGTACCAAGCACCCTGTGGTCTAGGAACACAAAAATGATTTCAAACGCCACTTATCCTAAATGACTTTCCTCTCCGCCGTTCAAATCCCGACCGGCGTATAATACTCCTGGAACCGATCCGTCTCATCCCACTCTAAAAGATAAATCAGGTTCCAGCAAGCAATCAAAAGATTCGGAAACCTGTGGGTCCAAAAGTTCAAATACCCTTCAGGCAGAGGCCCAACCTCCTTCTTCAACTTGTCAGGCATATCCTCATAATGATTCTTCTTGTTACGCAAAGCACGAAGCAAATCCAAGAGTCGAGTTCCAGTATACTTCCTCTGCTTGCCCATCGACTCAACAAAATCTCTGCCGAGATGCTTCAAAAAGTCATGATTGACGACATCGGGGGCGCATTTCTCAAGCTCAAGTAGAGCTTCGGAAGGAGGATCACGTTTCTCCTTCTCGAAGTGATCTGAGACATCACAGAGGAAGTTGAGACGCTTCTTAGGGGACCAGAAAAATGGATGGGCCATTACTTGAAGAGCAGTGGGACGCAGTTTGGGTTCTGGGGAGAGCATAGAGCCGATGAGTTCCTCTGCTTCGAATCCGTAGTTCCCGTACACTCTGAGAGTGCTGAGATCGAATTTGCCTTTGCGAATGTTGACTTCTCGCATGTATCGATCGCCACAGTCGAAAGGATGGGAGCCTTTAGTGAGCACATAGAAGAAGACTAAGCCCAGGGAGAAGATATCAATGGCTCGTGTAGCCCTTCTGTTACCGGGCATTACGCCTGAGCTAACGAGGATTGAGCCCGAACCACCATCAGTGCTTGCGTCAACCATTGACGTCCCTTGGTTGGCATCGTCATCCAAGAGCAGTTCCGGTGCGCGCCACCCAGATGTACCAGCAGCGTGAGCCGTTGTTGCACGGAACGAAGATTGCTCTCCCTCCAACTTTTTGCATAAACCAAAATCCGACACCAGAAGACGGGGTCTTTTATCCTTGCCCATCGCAACCAAAATGTTCTGAGGCTTCAGATCACGGTGAACAATTCGAAGGGTGTGCAGATGCTGAAGACCGTTCGTAATCTGGTAAAGAACATTTGGGAGATCTTGCTCGCCACCTTGCGCTAGGTCACGGTGCAAGTGTGGCTTTTCCACAACCTCTGCTAGGGATGCTGGACACAGCTCAAGTGCAATGTACAAGAACCCAGCAGCTTGTTGCTGAGCAAAGTATCGAATAACTATATCATTTAGTATGATTCAGTTTACAGGAATTCGAGGAACGTACCGTTTGGATGATCGTCACTTTCTCTAAGAAGCTTCGTCTCCTGCGACGCAATGTCAAAGAACTGCATTAGCATTCTTTTTACAGCAACTTCACGTCCATCGAATTGGCCCTCAAAAACCATGGTACCGTTACTACCAGTACCAATAAGCTTTTCAGTGTCGACCGTGAGCGCCCCAATACTAATTATAGGCCCAGATACTTCTGCGGGGTCATTTGGTACGGTTCTAATATCTGGTTCAAGTTTCGTCTGTTCACCCATCTTCTGGGCATCGCGAACGGCATCCTCAATAGATGGTTGAACCTTTGGTGGATTTCCGTCATGAGAAGACTCATCCTTCGCGGCGGCCTTTTTCTTCTTATGTCTAACACCCCCACGAGTGCCTCTATGAGCCTTTTTCTTTGGTGTAGGTGCTGCTTCATCTGGTGAAGGCGTCTCGAGTGCCGTTGCTGAATCCTCTTTCTGAACAAGGATCTCGGCATTTAATGTTTCACTATCATGGACCTTTGCAGGTGGGGTTTCAACCGCTTCCTGAATAGCTGGTACCTCGACGACTTCATTCTCGGGAATTTTGTGAAGCTGACCGGCTTCAGGAACTTCGTTGTTGATTTGCTTCTCAAGTACCTTGGGGACCTTTTTATTTCCAGAAACACGGCCGACCCAGGCACGGATTTGTCGTTGGTTGCTGACTATGAATCCAAGCAGAAGAAGAAACCAAAGTGGATTGGTAATAAAATCTTTGAGGCTTCTTGCTGCTATTTCTGGCAATGTTCCAAGTCGTTGAATGAGAGTTGGGTCGCCGACTAGATCAAGCTCTTGACTAGGATACAGACTATCAGGCTGCTTCTGGTCTGAAAAGCCAGAGGAGAGAGTCAAATGTTGCTCCGTCCTTTGATCGATGGAGTGTAGACCAACAAGCGCCTCAGATAAATGCCAATCATTCAGACTGTCGGAGGCAGGTCGATGTTGTTTCCAACCTTGTTGCCTGCACTCTGCCTCCTTACTTCCTTGTACAGCTAGAGGATATGATGTGCCAGACATAGCGTACCAACTACCATCTTCAGTATGATTGAGAAAAATACTGCTGGTGCGGTGCATTGTTGCTGCCACATCGTCATCATCATGTGGTGGCATTGGTTGTGGGAGAATGATAAGCTCTGGATTGTTCTTTTCCGAACTCCAGGGTCTTGCTACGTCAAAAACCCTAACCACTGGGGACGAAAACTTCTTCCGGAAAAGCCGTCCTGGTTCGAATTGACCTTGCTCACCCGTAGAGCTGCGCCCATGGTCGAGACCCATAATACCCCCGTCATGGCTTGTGTAAATGTACTGATTATCTGGTGTGCTGCGATATTGGCGTTGGAGATCTTGATCAAAGGTATTTGGCGTCCACTCGAAGAAACTCAGGGTCGCAATTTGGTGGCCATCTTTCCTTGCTTGTATACCAACTTTGTATTCTGTGCGTCCAATAGTCAATGTCGGATTCATGCATTCTTCACTTGGAAACGCTCGGTTGATGCAATTCCCTTCGCCGTCAACGATAGCGCCTCGTGGCCCGAAGTATTTAATGACTTTGCCCGTATTGGCATCAACAGTTATCATGTCTGTTTTCTTCTCGCCCGTGTACATGACTGGTGGATCCTCGTTTCCGTATGGCGCCATTTCTTCGACGAGCTTCTTCATCGTAAGACCGGTATTGACTAGGCCGGTATGTGGTCCCCCAGGCGGTCTGTAGATGTAAAGGCTTCCATCCTGACTAGGTTCTACCACCCAGATGAAGTCATCAATTGGTATCGACTCGTAGTCTTCCTCTACTTCTGATCGATTTCGGCGATGGTATTTCGTCTCCACCATCGGTCTCTCGTAAGATAATTCCCACTTCTCCTCGCCCGTCCTCCTATCCCGGGCATGTAGCTTCCCATCGACGGTCGCCAGAAGCACGAAGTCTTCTACTTCCCAATCCTCAAGACTCCGCGCAGAATGCGGCGAGGAGAGCCCAGCACTGGAAATGCTGGACCGTCTTGCAGGAGGTGCTGCAACGGCGGTATCCGCCGGAGCCAAAGTTGCGATGGCGCTCGCATCGTTTTTTAATCGTTCATTGTTGCTGTCGTTCTGTGTATACTTGCGACGTCCTTGGTTGAGGGGCGTCTCGATGGTAGGGGGTAATTTTGTTACTTCGAGGGTGTGTAACACTTCAGGCTCTCGGCTCTCGTGGGGTGATTCGTGTCGCTGCCGGACTGCGGATCGTTCCTGCTGCTGCTGAGCATCGGCGAGCCATGGTAAACATAATATGGCTACTGCGAATACTATGACGAGATTGTAGTTATTCACGACGTGCCTTTCTCGAGGTGGCCGCCGTCGCGGCATTTTGGAGCGTCAACGTTGCTGCTGGGTTGTTGAGACGCCGCCTGAGCGAAGTCTTTGGGATTTGACGGACGTTCGGAGGGAATGCGTCGATTGTATGGATTCGCCAAAGCGAATTCTAGAGTTGGGGATATCTTTTCGAGGTTGGCCAGAAAGGTGAACTGGATGAAGGTGGAGAAAGTGTGTCTTATGGCTGAGTGAGGACTTGGCCTTGGCTCACTCGTTTTAGAAATGGCTAGGAATGCGAGCCGGAGCTAAACTGGAATAGTCCGTCTCCGCCTCCGCAAAAGAGGGCTTGGCTGCAATAATGGATACGCGGATCTTCTTCAATATGTTGAGGATATTTATATACTCAACGTCGTTGGTGTTAGAGATGGCCGTTGGTAGGATTGTTGCAACAAGAAAAGGGAAAAGTTGGGTTGGGTTGTGTTGGAGTGTTATTTGGTTCCTCCCTTGAACAGGGAGGGCTCAGCAGCTGTCAGCTTACTTATTCTGGTATTTTTCGACGCCCTTGAGTGGCCAAGTCCACCTGCTAATTGGTTGAATCGTGTGGTGCGACTATATTGCACATTTTTACGGAGTGCGAATGCGAGGTATCGGTCACCCAAGCAAGGAGGCTAAGGTATAGTTGACTTTAGACTCCAACTTGCATGCATATGAGATACTCAGATAGGTAATTGTTGGCTCAGCGCCAGAGCGTTTCAGAAGATAATCTGCCTGTCTATCATTGGGCTCCAGACAGTCTAGCGATCCTGAGGTTGATGATGAGATGTTGGTAAGCCTGACCTCAGGTACGCGTACTCTTGACCTGTACTCGTACAACTGTTTCGAGATGGCTCCTTCTAAGCTCCCCGTAGCTTCACATATGCTCTAGTACACGCCGCCAAACAAAAGGTTAGAAGAACCCCTGCCTGTGGATCTACTCGGCAATAGTATTGTGTCACTGTCAGACAAGTCTTAGTGATCTCCGTGTCCGTGTCATATCCATTCATCCATTATTGTCGCTGCAACTTGATCTATGGTATGGTACAGATTACCCAGTCTTTTCCGCTTCATAATACACAAGCACTTTTCATTTTCCCAATCACCTCTCACGTTTCCTTGGCGCACTTCGGATAATGTTGTCTACTCTCAGGAGAAGCTAGAATATGTTAGTAGGTGCACAAAACCACGCTTGTTCAACAATAGACTTACTTCCGCTGCCTCCGAAGCAGATGAGACAACCGCCTTCTTGAGCTTGTAGCTTTCAATGACGCCCAACTCTCTCATATCTGTGATCCCACCTCCAGGAGTGAGAAGGTCCAAACCATAAGTAGTCATGCCATCGTAGATAGCAGTTCGAAGCTTGGCGACAAGTTCACTGGAGTCATAACCAGCGTTGTCGGCCAAGATTGTTGGCAGTTGTCGAAGAGCAATTGCAAAAGCTCCAACAGCAATCTGCTTCTTTCCATCGACCTTCAATGCAGCACCCTCAACAGCCTTAGCCATCAACATCTCCGCACAGCCTCCTCCCAAGGTGGTTCTTGGCTCCTTGACGGTTTGTGACAGCACTGCAAGAGCATCATGAAGCGACCGCTCGGCTTCGTCAAGCAGCTGCTCTGTAGCTCCTCTCAGAACGATGGTGCAAGCCTGGCCAGCTGCTACTCCAGAGAACTTGATCAACGTATCTTCACCAATAATAACTTCTTCAATCAAATCACAGTGTCCAAGCTTGACCTGGTCTGGGTGCTCAAATGTCGATGTGATTTCTCCACCAGTAACCAAGGCCAGTCTCTCAATACCATCAAAGTCGGCATGTTCAATGGACATGATTCCAGCATCGGAGAAAAGTTGTTCGGGCCAGTTGTAGATGAGTTGTCGGTTGATGAAGCAGTTGATGCCGTGTGCCTTGATCTTGTCTACCTTCGCCTTCATCTTGTCCTTCTCTGCCTTCTCCAACTCTGCAAGCTTTCCAGTAGATCCAACCTTAACACGGGCTCCGAAGATCTTGATCTTGTCAGTATCCATAGCAGTGTTTGCTACCAGAATTTTGGCCTTCTCGAGTCTCTTCGGTTGGTTCACACCGATCTTCTTGTCGAGAATGAATCCCTCATCAAGATACGAGTCACTGAGCTTTCCACCCGCCTTCTTGATGATTTGAATATGACTGAGATCCGCAGAACCCTTCATCCTAAGTACGGCATCGCATGCTAGCTCCGCAAAGTGATTTCGATCTTGGGACAGAACTTTAGAGCTCAAGGTCGTCCTTGCGATGGCTAGAAGATCCTTTTTGAAAGCTTCGGGGCTGCTACTGTGGTCCACCGCAGATTTCTCTAATGCTGCAAGGGCTGCGTGACTAGCTATTCTGTAGCCTTCGATGATAGTCTGAGGATGAATCTTCTTATCAACCAACTTCTCGGCCTCTCGTAGCAGCTCTGCAGCTAGTACGGTAACAGATGTAGTTCCATCTCCAACCTCGTCGTCCTGAACTTTCGAGATGTTGACGAGAACTTTGGCAGCTGCGTTGTCGAGAGCTATGGATTTTAGGATCGTAGCACCGTCGTTTGTGACCATAATCTCGCCCGTGGAAGCGGACTGTAAGATCTTGTCCATGCCCTTGGGCCCCAAGGTGGATTTTACTAGATTCTGTTAGCTGTTGATGATCTTATAAATCGAGAAGGCAGGCTCAAATACCCAAATCTCCAACAGCAATAGCTCCAACGAACGCTGAAAGACGAGCATTCTCTCCTTTCTCCTCTGTAGTACCATCGTCGAAAATTTGGGTAGGGTTGAAGGACGCCATGATGGGTAATTTATGTGGTGTAAAAAAGTCGGATGGCAACCTCATCGTCGCGCACTGGCAGACGCGATTTTCAAGGCACTAGCGAACCACGCTAGGCCAAGGGGATTCCCACTTCACACATCGAAAAAAGTCGCAAACTTAACAATACCGCACACCACCACGCTCTCTTCTATCAGGACTCTCTTTTCTGCCCTTGCCCCAGCAGAATATTCTGAGCAGTTTCTTGACGCATTAGAGCTTCCAAAAAGCCGCAAATCTCACACCCAGACCCCATCAGCAAGGCAAGTGGGGTAAAATTTTACAAAAGCCCACGGAAGGCATCTACAGGAGCGCACGCTCAAGAAGCAAACCGCAAATCTAGGCGCATCGAATCCAACCGCAATCATGGCGCCGAGTTTCGACCACTTACCAGACCCAGAGGAGGAAGATTACGACGAGGATGAGGAACTGGACTTTTCCGACCTGCGCGAACGATACGAAGTCCAGCTTGAGCAAGGACTGGATACCTTTGTGGTCATCGACGGCTTGCCAGAAGTCACAGAGGAGACGAGACCGAAGCTGATCAAGTTTCTGCTACGAAAGTTGAACGGTGTGGGTAAAGTCCGGGAGGATTCAGTACACATGCCGTTGGGCGATGATGGCAAATCACACAGGTATACAGCGCAGCCTTCAAATCCATTTCTCTGTACTAATATCTGCCAGGTTCGCCTTCGTTGAATACGCTACCCCTCTTGAAGCTGCCACCGCATGCAAGACACTCGATGGCGTCTCCTTGGACAAGAAGCACAAGATGGAGGTTAACAAGTTGACGGATATCGAGCGTTATGGACGAGAAGGACGTATCGACGAGCATTACAACCCCCCAAAACTCGAAGAGTTCACCGAAAAGGAACACTTGAGGTCATGGCTCGCAGATCCCAGTGGCCGTGGTCGAGACCAATTCGCTATGTACAAGGACAACAACGTCTTAATAAACTGGAACAACGAGAAGGACACCCCGGAAACAATCGTCGAGCGTCCAAATTGGACCGAGTCGTTTATCCAATGGTCACCACAAGGCACATTTCTTACTTCTGTTCACGCACAAGGTGTTCAGCTCTGGGGCGGGCCATCTTGGCTTCGACAAAAGCGATTTGCGCATCCTTACGTCAACCTGGTCGATTTCTCGCCTGGGGAGAAGTACCTCACCACCTGGTCCCATCGCCCAATCGCTATTTCCGAAGAGGGCCACCCACAGTTGGCTGCTGAAGATGACGGCAAGCACTTTGTCATCTGGGATATTGAAACAGGCAAACCCCTCCGCTCTTTCCCGAACGCTGAAGTCCCAAGTGCTGGTAATGACGAGGCTGGGAACCCCATTAAAAGAAAGATGCAGTGGCCAGCGTTCAAATGGTCAGCCGATGACAAATATGTTGCCCGATTGACTCAAGGTCAATCAATCTCTGTCTACGATCTTCCTACCATGTTACTTGTAGACAAAAAGGTGATCAAGATTGAGGGAGTTATGGAGTTCGAATGGGCTCCAGCAACTCCCCACAGAGATGGTGTCAAGACTTATGAGCAATTATTCTGTTACTGGACTCCTGAAATCGGTAGCAATCCTGCGAAAGTTGGCTTGATGAGCATCCCTTCAAAGGAAGTTGTCAGAACCTTGAATCTCTTCAGTGTCACTGATGCTCGGCTCCACTGGCAATCAGATGCATCGTACTTGTGTGTCAAGGTCGATCGTCACTCAAAATCGAAGAAATCGCTGGCCACCAGTCTCGAGATCTTCCGTGTCAAGGAGAAGGGTGTGCCTGTTGAAGTTGTTGATGGTATCAAGGACACCGTCGTCAATTTTGCGTGGGAGCCAAAGGGTGATCGTTTCGTCATCATCACTACGGCCGAAGTTGCTGCACCATCTGCTGTTCCTCCAAAGACATCGGTTGCATTCTACTGCCCTGAAAAGGTTAAGGGTGCTGGTGTAGGCAACTTCAAGCACATCAGGACTTACGACAAAAAGAACAGTAATGCCATCTACTGGTCACCCAAGGGCCGATTCGTCGTTGTAGCTACTGTTTCTTCCCAGCAAAGCTTCGAACTGGAGTTTTATGACCTGGACTTTGAGGGTGAGAAGCCAGAAAGCGACAAAGACTTGACCGCCAACTTGCAACTCATGAACACTGCTGAGCATTACGGTGTCACTGACATTGAGTGGGACCCTACCGGACGATTCGTCGCCACCTCAAGTAGTGTGTGGAAAGTTCCCGTAAGCGCAGCCCAATACTTACTCTATGAAAACTAGCTAATTCGTAATAGATGGAAAACGGTTTCCACATGTACGACTTCAAGGGCGAGCAGCTGCGTGAAGAGCCTGTCGAGAAGATCAAGCAATTCCTCTGGCGCCCACGTCCACCAACTATGCTCACCAAGGAAGAGCAAAAGCTAGTCCGTAAGAACCTCCGCGAATACAGCAAAGTCTTCGAGCAAGAAGATGCCGACCGCGGCGCTTCTGCTGATCTCGCTGTCGTTGAGCACAGGAGACGCTTACTGGAGGAGTGGATGGCGTGGAGACATGGGGTTGAGCAAGACCTTGAGGATGAGCGTGAAGCTTTGGGCTTGCCGGCGGATCCTGTTGAGCACTTGATCAAGAAGACTGATGAGAGCGAAGATCAGGTTATTGAGGAAATTGTGGAGGAGATTGTTGAGGAGACCGAGGAGATTGTGGGATGAAATATTTTGTGAAGTGATACAGTTTCTTTCATTTTGGTGGTTGGAGTTGTCAATTGCATGAATACATAGGGCAAGAAAAGCCTGGTGGTTAATGTGTTATGAAGACTTGCATGCATAGATCATAAAAGCATAGTCTACATAGCTTGGATCTGGCAACTCTTTGTCCATCATCTTCTGTTCCAAAACTTTTGGCGTGAATGTTTTTTACAGCGCCTGAAGATTTCATGTCGAGTGAGTACCAGCCAACACAAGATCTCAAACCCCATTTAAACACAGGCTACGCAGCTAATCAATCACTTATTTAGATCCAAACCTTTAACCATCTCAACCCCTCGCACCGCTCACTTCCTCCCAAACCCTCACCCCCGCCCGATCCAGCTTATCCCCCCAAAGCACACCCTCCAACCTTCCTTTCATCTCCTCCCACCCATCCACCCCAAGCACCTCACACACATCCTTAAACTTCCCCACAAACCAGCGCTCCTCATCCTTCCCCTGCGCCGCAATAGCGCCAAACCCCAACGTCCAGAACAGCATCTCCCCTTTCCCCCTCTCCCACATCCCCACCTCCTTCTCCATCTCCTTCTCCTTCTCCTTCTCCTTCACTAACACCAAGCAAAGCCCCCTTCAACCTCCTCACCGCCTTCCCCACAACCGCAAACCCCAACGGCACATCCCTCAACATATGGTAGCAGAAAACCAGCGCGGCCGTCGCGCACGCGACGTCGAGCGCCGTTGAGCGCGAGTGCTCGTGGTAGATTATTGAGTAGAGTTGGCGTTGTAGGAAATACACGGTGTCGCTGTACGCCATGTCTTCCTGCGGCATCGGGGACTGCTTTTCTAGCGTCTGGAACGTGTGGCTTAGGGCCCCGATGGAGGCGAGGAGGTCGGGGAGTTCTAGGTTCTGGTACTGGTGCTGGTGCTGGTGTTGTGGGAAAGGGAAAGGGGTTGCGTGCGAGAGTTCCGGGAGCGGCGGGAAGCGGGGGGATGTTAGGAGGGAGGAGGAGCAGTGGAGATCGGTCCTGGTGATGGGTTAGGATTGTTGGAGAAAAAGAAAAGGGGGCAGAGGAGAGGAGAGGAGGGGAGAGGAGGACATACCACACGATGAGACGCCGTAGGAGCGGACTGAAATTTCCATGCTCTAGTCCACCGCGTAGCTGAACCATCTCGACTAGGCCGTTGAAATGCACGAGCGTGCTTTCTGTACTGCCGTTTCCGCTCTATTCTCATGTCATCTCATCAGTAAATAAACTCATTTTCCCCCTAAGATCTTATCACCTAACTAATGAAATAACTTCCAAGTAAAAATAAAAGACAAGAAAAGAAACGGAACGGAAGAGAAGGAAAGGAAAACAGCAAAACTCACCTCATAAATCGCTAAATTCGCCACGGCCGCAATACTCCCATCACTCAGCTCATCCCTCTTCTCCCTAATCCTTCCATTCACGATCTTGATCGCCATAGTACGGTGATAAATCGCTTCCTCAGGGTCTGGCGCGGAGTTCGAGTGGTGGTTGTGATGGTGGTTGTGGTACGAGGCGGCGTAGTGCGAGAGGAAGATGTGGAAGAGTGCTGTGTCGTGCAGGGAGGAGGCGTGAAAGGCGCGGCGCATGGGCATCATTAGCCAGGAGGTGGGGAGGCGGAGTGTGACTGGTTTGGGTTGGGTGTTAGGATTTAGGACGTGCTTGGGGTGGTGATAGGGGTTGGGTTATTGTGTTTAAGGGGGGGAAGAAGCTTACAGTAGTGGTGGAGGAGTCGTTGGATTCGAGGGGTGATGGGGAGGGACATTGCTAAGAAGGGATCAAGCATTCCGTTTGAGGGGGGGAGATGTAGTGCGGAGCTTTGCGGGTAGAGTTCGAGACTTGAGAGCTGTGGATTTCTTGCGCGGTGGAGAAAGTCACTTGACTCGTTGTCGATATTTTGGGGGTGGATGAAGCTCCAATCTATCGTATCTTGACCAAGATATGAGGCTTCGTTATAAAAGCCCGAACCTGGAGATTCAGAGCTTGGGTTTTGAATCGCTGTCTTCTCTTCCCAGTCCAAGGTCGTTTCAATCCTGTCCTTTTTGCGTTCTCTTTTCTTGGGCTTCCAAGGTCTTAAAATCTTCTCTTGTCCAAGTCTAAATTTCTGTGTCTGGGCCTTGGCTGAAAGTCTGGGTGGGCCTGATCTGTGGTCCAGCGTTTCATTTCCATGCTCGTCGACTTTCTGAGTTCTTCGACGATGGTAGTCCTTCATCACCTGAACCCGAACACGGGTTTTCGAGGACTTATCCAGGTCAACCGATTGTGTAACGTTGATGAATTCAGCAGGATTGTCATCGTGTTGGACTGGTGGGAATGTCGTTCCCTTGGTATGTTTGGTGTTTTTTGATGATTGCCCATTTTGACTTTGTCTCGAGGGGAGAGTTAAGATTGGAAATGTAGTCTTCATGGTTAGGCACGCCTTGTATGGAGATTAGTGGCGGTTTATAAGTCATCAAGTTAAAGCTTACTTAAGGTGCCACAGTGGCTTTTGAGTACCAAGACTATTAAAGTAGCCAATCGATATACGTTGGGAACTCGGTGCCTGATTTGAGTCCAGGGGGGTACTATTATCCGGGAAAATAATGTTTAGTAATTGTCAAATCTGTTTCCAATCCGAGGTTCACTTACTGAAAATCCCTGTTCGAAGTGGCGACCGTGATCGGGGAACCTACTGGGCAAATAATAAAGTACAGCAAAGCACTTCCAAGGAGCGATAGGCACTTGATGGTATGTAAACTAGTTGTTATAACTAAAATTCAAGTATTAGCAGCAGTCGAGACAGGGTACATGTCTTCATATGTCAGCAAAGTATCTGAAATCCATGCGTCGAAGGAGCTATTGAAAGATTACAATTGACTTACCGGTACATCAGCTAAAAGTGCCTCGACAGGTTCAGTACAAATTCCTGTTTGCCTTGATATAAAGGACCGGGAACACCAAGGGGCTGAAAAAAGGGGGCTGAAGGCGTGACAGAGGTGGATTATTAAGCTGACCTGCATGCATAAAGGTCTATCATAGGTGCTTATGTCCGAACTGCTCCGCGGAGAGGAAAAGGCGGGGTATTTGTCCGCTATAGTTTGAAAGTCGTAACTGGTGGAGTGCGTTTACTTACCAAATACTAAGGTAGGCTGCAGGTAGTGATTCTCTTTGAGGTATCAAACCCCTCGAAGACCATAAATCCCTTTGGCTGTAGATATGCCACAGTGTGAAGCGGCGTTGGATTACTAGCGGTCATACTTTAGCGTGCTTCGCTAAGCCTTAAGCTCTCCTCCCCTTTTATGTATGAGTTTCCCCTCCTCAAGCATCATACAACTTTCACAAATTTTTAGGGGATGTGGATGAATGGTGCCTACATAGGTTTGTATGACCCAGCGCGCTGTTAATGTTCTCTAATAGTTTGACTGTCCTTTTTTCCCTATTGAATCACTTCCTACAATTTTGCATATTGGTTCTACGCCACAGCCAAGTGGGTAATGGAGTTTAAGTCTTGTGATTATGAGTATAATCATACAAGTTCGACTCTCTGTTTTTCTATATCAGCTACATAAATTGTCTCGGTTTCCCTTGTGAATAAGTACTATAATATAATATTATTGGCCACCCTCCTCTCATAATCATGAGAAAGGGAAATGGTTGAGCCATTATGGTGAATCCGTCATGTTATTCGCGATCCACGCGCGTATTTTGTGCTGATAGTCACAACGTCAACCCTTCACAATAATGTTTCAAACCCGAAGAACTACCTATAAAAAGATCTCCAACTTACCCTTCCCACCTTTCTCTACATCAACGCACTATTCTTTTCAAAGACACTTAGTACTACCATATCATAACAAAGATTCCGTCATGTCTGACCGCCGGGTACCAACAACGCAAAAGCACTCCACTGGCCGAAAAGAAAGCGGCTCAACGTCCCATTCTTCTGGCAAACCGAAAGCCACCCAGGGCTCTCAAACCCGGGAGGGTAGTCTCATGCCTACGCTCGATATTGCAAGCACGCCAAAGGTGACCACGCTCTCTCGAAGCAAGCAGGAAAGTCGAGTGCCTCAACTCAATTCTTCAAGCAATTCCAAACCTAGCCTGATGCCCCGTCTGGATCCTTCTCGCAGGACTCAAGTAGAGAGTAGTCGCATACAGACAGTCGAACCCTCCAGAACATCAACGTATGATTCGAGCTCACAATTCGGTACCAGACCACCAACGTATGATTCGAGCTCACAATTCGGAACCAGACCAGGTCCAACGTCCAATTCAAGCTCACAACTCCGAACCAGACCACCAACCTATGATTCGAGCTCACAACTCCAAACCAGACT
>QGMG01000972.1:0-14347 GCA_007825325.1 Lachnellula cervina
ATATAAAGAAGGCATTTTAGAAATGCAACTATATAACTCTAAAAAGTATAGCTATTTAAGAATATTCAAATTAAGAATAGTTTGCGAAATTAAGAGAAAGGCAATAGATATACTATATAAGAAGATAAGAATAGTAGTAGTAGATTATAATAATAAGAGAAAGGAATTTATTTTAATACAATCACTAACTATTTAGCGCATTAGTTAACGCTTGATTATTATATTAGCGCTATTACTAATAAAAATAATACTACTAGAATTTTTACTATAGCTTTATAATATTACTCAAGTATACCTATAGTCCAAATTAATGCTAATGAGAGTAATATATATAGAACTACTAAAAGAATTATATTATTTATTTTCTAAATGGACGATTATAAGAATTATAAAAGCTCTTTATAGAATTGTAGAGGCAGGAATGCATTAGTAGGTTATTTATAATAAATACTATAAGGAAACCCTTTAGATAATAATATTAATATATAACTCCTATCTTCTTATTACTAAATTAATCGAGAGATTCGAAATAGTCGGAATGTAAACTAATAATACCTTTATTCTAGCTAATATAGTATTTATAGAGATAGAGGATAGTAAGCTTAAAAAGGCAAAACTAAGAGCAAAGCTAAAAGAGAAGCTAATACTAATAATACTATTAATTTTTAATAGTTATATTCTCACTTAGACTAGCAAAGAGATTAATCTATAATAGAAGAAGTAAGAGAAGAAGATTAAACTTATTAATACTATAAAAGATAATTATAAGAAGACCTATATCTAATAATAAGCTTATAAAGGTTATATTGCATTAATATATTAACTAGAAGCTGCATTTAATTTGTTAGTTATAGTATAATACTAAGAATCTAATATTAATAAAAGTATTCAGCTTAATAAGCATCTAAAATAGCAGATAGAGAACTTAGATCGAGGGTTGCATTATATTCTAATAGACCTAAAAAGCATTAAGCTTTATATATTTGTTAATAGATTATTTACAAATAATAAAGATTTAAGTTCCTAGCTTAGTTTTATAATTATTATTACAAATAAAGTTATAAGAGATAATTAGTTTATAATAATAGGAAATCTAATCTATTAGAGCTCGACTAAAAGCAAACGCATTACTAGAAGCGTTTTAGTATTAGAGATTTATAAAATAGTAGAGGGAGTTAATATTGCAATTACAATTAATTCTACTCTTAAGATAATTATAAAATAGCTTTATTTACTATTAGTACTAATAGTTATTTGTACGGATTTGTATTCCCTTTATAAATGCCTTATTAAGCTTAGAACAATAATAGAGAAACGCCTTATAAGTAATATTATAGGACTATACTAATTGTATAAGCATTATAAGATCTATAAGATTTAGTGGATTAATAGGAATAATAATCTAGTAGATATAATAATAAAGGCAAATCCAAATCGAGCCTTAGAAGCATTTCTTAATACAAATGCCCTTACTATTCAAATAGAGGAATAGGTGAAGAGAGATGCGTATAAAGGATTATAACTAAAGCCTTATATAGAACTATACTAAAACCTTTTACTATAGTTCTATTTGCAAGGCCCTACATTTTGCAACGATTCTATATAGTGCAACTAAGTAATCTAAGAATACTATTCTTATTAGTTGCTTATTAGTTGCGGCCGCTAGCACAATTAGTACAATTTTGAGGGATTTCTTATATCTTATAACCTTAATAGTGCTGCTACTCATTTTAGCTATATTAATGTTAGAACTAGCAAGGCCTATATTATAATGGCAGTAGTAGGTATAGAGGTTATTAATATTATTGCATTACTTGTCCCTATAGCAGCTATAGCATAAGAGAGAGGTTGCTAGTATTAGGACAAATATTATAAGGGGACCATAGTGCTGCGCGCAATGGTCATGTGACCTTATGCAGGCTGACTAAGCAGCTAGAAGGCATATCCTTCCAGCTTCCGCAGCATAGCTAGAACCTCCCCCTTATGCATTAATGAAACCACTAATAGGAATCATTATAATGCCACACAGTACGTACGAATGAGAGAATAGTGATTACCCTGTGATACCAACACTTTTGTTGCACATCGCATTTCATGCATTAAAATGTCTTGTAATAAAACACTGTTATTGGCAGTCGTTCTGGCGGACGGGGGTAAGATTAGTGGAGTGGGTGGATTCGGTTATCCGATGCCGTACTACCGGCACTAACCACCTACTGTACTATACCACGAGGTCGGGTGAGGTGGGGTTTAGGTTCTAGGAATAAAGTAGGCAGGTAGGCCTCAGACATCCCTCTGCCTACCTTGGTGCTTTGATTAATTTTGCATTACTGATAAATTCCATAGAAACACCAGAGCTGCGTTACCTGCAGGCACAGAACACGGTGTATTGATAATACACTTTAACCGTCTCCCTCCAGAAATACAACTCGGGATTCTGCGGCGGAGCGAGGCTACCACACTGTTGGCGCTCGGTGTAATTGCATGGAAGACAAATAACTAATAGCGTAAAGATAGGACTTGTGGCTTGCTAGTAGTGTACGAAATCAAGATGAGTTTATTCCCACATAGAAGTGACACATAGAAGTGGGACACTACTTATCGCAGAGCTGTCTATAAGACCCAGCCCTATACGCGCTATCCTAGCTCTGCCGAAGGCTCTGAAGACAAAAAAGAAGCTAGAAAAGTAAAGTGGGATAACATTAGTTTCTCATGAGCTGACAGTCCCTAGTGACCAAAAAGCCTAATAATCATCATCCGAATCTGAAATATGCCCATGTTGAATCATCCTCCTCGCCGGTGGCCCCCCAATGGCAGCCCTTGAACTCCCTCCAACTACTCCCAATCCCGTCCGCTGCATCCCGTCATAAACATCCATAACCATATATCCCGCCTTCGATTTCTCCTGCAGATTCCTCCTCTTCTCCTCCAACACCCTCAACGTCTGCTCATTCGTCTGGGCCTGCAGCCGTAGCTGAATGTCCGCCAGGCCCTGCTGCTTTCGCAACTGCTCATCAATCGCCACCTGCTTCTTCCTCTGTTCCAGCTCTATCAAGTTCTCCTGATACTTGATCTCGAATTCCCGCGAGCGGCCCTGGGCAGCGAGTTCCGCCTCGAGGTCCTCGTTTGCGAGCGCACGGTCAAACTCGGCTTTCTTGGAGCGCCGAGTGTACTCGGCCAGTGCTTCGGCGTTCGCCTCTGCAATCTTGGCGCGCTTTTCCTCTTCGATTTGAGCGAGGCGGGCCTGCTTCTCGGTTTCTTTGCGCAGCGCTTCGGCCAGGGCGGCTTTCCGGGCGTTTTCGGCGGCCGTCTGGAGTGCGTCAGTATGCATACTTGGGGCAGGATTGGATTTCTGAACTTACGATCTCCGGGGGTGCATCAAGCATGTCCTCAGGTTGATCACCGTGGTTCTTCCAGAAGCGTCGCTTCACTTGAAAGCTCTTTAGTAGATTCAGAACACTTTTCACCTGCGCCGGGTCCCCGGCCCATATCCCTTTCTCCACATACATGGCAGAGGAGTAAGTGTACACTCCATCATTATAGAGGTTGAAATCTTCATTCACAAATTTCCACTGATCAGCGTCCAAGAGCGCCTTGGTCATAACCAACGGGTTTTGGCTATCGAGGGCAAGGAGAAGTAGAGATTTTTCAGTGTCGTCGGCAGTCTTGGTCTGTATGTTGGTTCGCGCTCCCTCTTTAGCCATTAACTTGATAGCTTTCTTTGCATCCCGCTCCAAATTCTTGTCACTGTTTCGCTTGGCAAATATAGGAGCGTGATATACAAGCTCCGCCAGAGCAGTACGGCCTTCATGTTCTGATGAAGGTCGATTGGGATCGTGATCGTGCTCGAGAAGGAGCTCGATCACCTTGACATCAAGTCGACGGGCTGCATCGTGAAGAGTTCCATCATCAGGTTCGCATTCGGCTTTCAAAAGTGCCTTTATTGTTGATAAGTTGCCGCTTTGATATGCTAGCAGTAATGGGGTTTCGTTTGCGGCATCCGCGCAATCCACATCAGCTCCGGCCTCGATAAGGAGTTGTACTACGCTAGAATATCCCTTTTTGATGGCTGAGTGAAGCAGCGGTGTCGGATGCCCTTCGACAGAAGCTAAAGCATTGGGTTAGTAGTCGTCAAGATGCTACTCGTGCAATGGTCCTCCAAGTTTTGACTTCCACAGATGAATATCTGAGACAGTAACATATCTCACGCAGCGCGAGATAATGTTTGGTTCAAGTTCTAAACTATAGAAGTAACATTGAATGGATGAGAGAACGTACCTCCACGCTGAAGAAGCATATATACCACAGGTTCTGTAACAGTTTTCTCGTACTCCAAAAGAGCCCAGTATAATGGAGTGATCTCAATGTCCCCTATCTCTAATAAGGGATGCAACATCTTCTCATCAACAGCGAAACCTGCGTCTAGAACTGCTTTAAGCACTTGAGAACTTTCAGGATAGTTGTAAATGCTCATAAAAACCGGAGGATGAAAGAGTGTGGGATGCACAACACTGACAAGCTGTTCGCCCGCGTGTTCTTGGAAAAGCCTGATCAGTGACTCCATTGTGGCTTCATTAGCCTGGGGCTGGACTTTGAAGATGTACGGGAATGCCATAGCGAGCGATTCAGGTGTCGCGCCTTTTGCAATCATAATGGAAAGGAAATCTAGGGCAGCGATCTCGGCAGCGATCTGCAAAGGACGTCCTTGCTCATAGTTAACATCCACGTCATGATTGAGCAAAATTTGGGCAAAACTGTGAGCAAGAGGGTTTGTGTCACTTTCGGAAATGGCTAGGAGTAGCGCACTTTGCACATCTTCTCCGTGTGCTCCATTTTTTAGTAGGATTTCCATGATTCCTATCATCTCCTCGGTCAAGTTGCTCCAGCTCTTTCGGAGTTTGGCCCCGAATACAAGCGAGAGTGCTGAGGCGTCGGTGAGATATTCCAAGAGTAAAAGCAAGACTTTGTGGTGACACAATTGGACTGCGGCATCCAAAGCACCGTGGTTGTTGTGATGTATGGATGCTCCCAGCTTAAGCAGCTCTCGCATACTATTTATATCCTTTGATCCGCTCTGAACTAGGTCAAGTAACCCAATATCAACTTCAGGCCCTGCCTGTAGACCAGCACCTGCAAGCAGTTGTATCATGATGAAGCGTGGCTGATCAGGAGATTGAAGTGCCGATCCGAATGCTCGGGAAAGGATCTTGGGTGTTGCTTTTCGCTCATGAAGCATGGCTTGCATAAGCTTGACGTTACCGGACGCTGCTGCCTCGTTCAGAGCCTCTCCATCATACTCGTTGATATCGGCACCATGATTCAGAAGCAATTCACAGGTGGTTGATCCTCTATCCCCGCGCTGGGTCTGTAACACGAGAGCAGAGTGCACGGCTTCCCCATGAAGGCCTGCTTTGAGAAACAGTTCAATGATTTCGTATTGTTCATGGCCTACGGCAGCGAAAGCCCATGTAAGGGACTCATTGAGAATCCCTTGCCTTTGGAGCATCATTCGTAGTAGGGGGACAGCGTTGAGTCTTGCAGCATTAGCCAACGCTTCGCCATTATTGGCATCGATAGACGCGCCGTGTGTGAGTAACAATGTGCAAACTGCCAGAGCATCATTGCCTCGTCTCGACTGCTCCATAAGAGCAGAGTGTAGAGGTACACCTTTTAGGCCCGCATCAAGCAAGATTTTGACCAAGTCAATGTTTCCCCTATCGGCCGATTGAAACGCTCGTGTCAGGGTGGCGTTAGATACTGGCCTTTCCCTGAGCAATTCCTGCAAGAGCAGAAGAGCATTGAGGCTAGCTGCATTGGTCAACGCCTCGCCATGATTTGCATCCACAGACGCGCCGTGGGTAAGCAGCAGTTTGCAAACTGCTATGGCTTTATTCCCTATTTTGGACTGTTCGGCAAGGGCGGTATCAAGAGGCTCTCCATTCAGGCCGACGTCTAAAAACATTTTTACGAGATTAAGGTTTCCGTGATTGGCCGACTTGAATGCTCTGGTAAGCGTAGCTTTTGAGACCATACTGTCCTTGAGCATGGCCTCCAAGAGAAGAAGAGCCTCCAGCTTGGCCACAATTGTCAAGGCCTCCCCATTGTATTCATTGACCGATGCTCCGTGTGCTAGTAGCAAGGTACACACAGCGAGACCTTCGTTACCCCTTTGAGATTGTTCGACCAAAGTAGTATGCAGTGGCTCCCCTTTCAAACCTGCATCAAGAAAGATTTTGATAAGATCGAGATTTTGATGATCAGCTGACTTGAATGCCCGTGTGAGCGAAAGATCTGAAATTTTCTGTTGAATTATTGCCTGAAGAAGAGGCAGGGCAGCAAGCCTGGCTGCCGTCGTTAAAGCTTCCCCATTGTACTCGTCCCCCGACGCGCCATGTGCTAATAATAAGGCGCAGATAGATAGACCGTCATTTCCGCGTTTGGCCTGTGTTGCCAATGCAGAATGAAGAGACTCTCCGGTGAGACCAGCATCAAGAAATATGTTGACGAGATCAATACGGTTATGATCTGCAGATTTGAAGGCTCTGTCCAGTGATATCAGTATTGATTCAATTAATTATACTGTGTAGAGATCTGTAGAATAGATAGTCCCAAATGTAGTTCTGCTTTAAACAATAATAGAGTAACTAACCTGACAAGAGAGCTATGAGCAGCTTTTCGGCCCTGGAGCATAGTCTGCAACAGCGAAATCGCCCCAAGTTTAGCCGCAATAACTAGCGGCTCCCCATTCTGTGCATCAATCGAGGCTCCATACTTCAACAACACCAAACAGAGCGTAACGTTCATATCGCCCCGTTTGGTCTGATTAATCAATGCAGCGTCAACAGAATCTCCCTTCACACCAGCATTCAAGAGGATCTGAACCATCCCAAGCCGGCATGTCTCGTCAGTGACGCCGAACGCGGCATTGAAGGCAGCTTCCAGACTATTCTTTGACGGTTTAGGGTTGGTACTTTCCACTAAAAGCGTAAGTATCTTAATATTCTGACCATGGACAGCGGTGATAAGACATATCCCCCCATCATAGTTTAGGTTGGTCTTGTGCTGCAGGAATAGTCTGCAGAGTTCTTCATTGCATGCTCTTCTCACGGCTTTGAGCAACGCCATGGAGGTAGACTTTTCTGGCGGCGATGCCTGGAGAATCATTCGACAATATTTGATTTCTTCTGCAGATTGAGTATGAGAAGATGCTGCATCAAAGGCGTTTATGAATGATGTCTCGTTGAGGCGAGGGTTTTGTTCCAGTAGAAGAGATGCATGATTTGCATGACAGCGTTTGATTGCCTCGCTCAAGGCCTGGCCTCCGTTATAATTGATGTTCGCAGTAGGGACGAGTATCTTGAGGAACGAGGTGTCACTGCACTCCTCTGACACTGCAATAGTCAGAGCTTTGTTTACTCCATTTCCTGTCGCTCCGGCTTTCAAGAGCATATCGCAGGCCACGAATCGGTTCTCCGTAGGCCGAAGTGCCATTGCGGAAGCGAATGCCGCTTTTAAGTACTGGGGCTAGCGCAGCGTATTGTAATCAGTCTCAATTCTCAAATACATCGTGAAAATGGAGTAGTATCTCGACTACGTGTGGACTTACTGGTGGCTTTTTCGCAAGGAGTATCTCTAACCCGATCATATCAAAGAATTCCGTTGCCAGCTCCAGGGCTCTCCCGTTCTCAAATCCAAGATCCGCGCCTTCCCTAACCAGTAGTTTCATCAACTCGTGGTCTCGATTGTAGTCGCGATCTTCGAGAGCTCGCAAAAGGCCAATACTAATGTTGACCCCCGCGGCCCCATGATTCAGCAATTCCAGCGCCAGCTCCAATCGTCCATTCTTGCTACATTTCCAGATATGTGGAAAAGCACTCGAAGCCGACGATGGTTGGGGATTGCCACTTGCAAGAAGCAGCTTCACGACCTGAATCTTCTCTCGCGATGTCGCATCTTTAATCGCAGCTGCGTCTCGAAAGTCTACCGACGCTTTGCTGAAGCCGTTTCCCGCTACGAGTAGATTGATGGCTGCGGTGTGATCTGTCTTAACGGCGTAAATCAAGGCCTCGTGAAGGGGAATGCCAGAGGCACCTTTCGCTAGGAGTTTGGACATTATTGTGACACGTAAACCGGGAGTCGCGTTCAGATCAATGGATGAGAACGCGATTGAGGCGAGACGCTCATTGAAGTTATTTGACGAGAGGAAAATGTCCAGGAGATCTATGCGACTAGAAGATATGATGTTTTTCAAGGCGGCAGCATTTTCGTAGTCGAGTGAGGTATTGGCATCAATGAGACATATGATCATGGCGACTAGAGCGTCAGCGCCGGCTGGGAGGGGTCAGACTTGTCTTAGTGGATGGGACACCTAGAGGAGGTTCAGGAATTCGTTTCTGCCTTGTATCATTCAAGCTTTTTAGGAGCTTTTCTCGGACTTGGTCTGGCAACGTCTTTCTCCCGCCCAATAATGTCACAGACCGTGTGAGACCATGCCAAAATTGGAACTAGGAGTTTAGAGCCGCGTCGATAATAGACAGACCGGATAATAAAGGACAGAAACGAATTTAGGAATTCTCGGGTAGGGCACATTACCTTCAACTGCGTTTCGGACAGTACATTGCTTGACCAGCTCAAGTAATACCGGGGCAGCGTGCGAGCCTGTCGCGCCCCCAAAGAGCAGAGCCTCCAGTAGTACCTTCTTCTGGTGGTTGCTTGTGGTGGCATTCGAGAATATGAATGGAACGGCCTCATCCAGACTAGACTGAGATGGCGGGTGATTACACAAGGTCATGATTATAACGAACTCATGACGGGCTGTGGAAATAGCTTGCCTCAGTGCTTTACCGTTTTCGGCATCGGCATCGGCATTGGTCTGCGCAAGGATGTATGCCATTTCTAGAGCACAAGTCTCTACAGCAGAGTATAGAGCATCAGTCATCGTAGGTATTGAAATTCCTTTTTGGGCAGACAGCAAAAGACCAACAAGATCTCGGTCAGAGGTTCTGACAGCGGTATCAAAAACCCCAGGATACAAGCTGGCATCAGCCCCGTAGGCGAGAAGAAGTTCAATTATGTCGAGATTTCGGGAATGAGGGCCAGCATTCAATGCGATGCCGAGAGATTGATTGATGCTAATATCGTCCGCTTTGGGAAGAAGGAGTTGCATTGTGTTGATGTTGCCAGCTCTCGTAGCAGTGGAAAGAAGATCGGTTCTGATATCCTCCTGGTCGACCTTTGCAATACGCTTCCATTTAGTCGTGCTCCTTCTGATGATGTTGACATCTCCCTCGTGCTGCAGCAAGAGCTCCAAAAGGACTTCCACAACGCCTGGAGGCCCGGCATCCTGGACTACAGATTGTAGCGCGGCGGTTATCTCCCGGGCTTTGTATTTGGATGCTTTGGGCTTCGATGTTAATATCTTAGATATCCCATGTCGCTTCTCAGACTCGGGCTTAGCCGTCTGGACGGCTTCTATACGTCCCTGGGCTGTTTCAAGATCACAAGGAGCCTTGAATGTGATGTTCAAGCCGCGATCAATAGATTTGACGACGCGAGGATTTTGTAAACCCCATTCTGTTGCAAATTGGGAAATTCGAGCCCGTCTTTCTGGCCGAAGAAGAGACATTGCGTGGCGTAAACGCTATTTATGTTCTACATTCAAGAATTAGTTTTCAGGCCAAACCAAGGTAAATTCGGAGCCTGTTTGGCTGCAGTCTCTGGGAGACTATGAAGTCTATTACACTTAGAGGTTTGAATCTTTGAACTGCTATTGCCGCACACAGTGCGAGACAATACTGCACTCGGATGTCAAGAATAGTGTAGCGAAGAGCAAGGGGAGTTTCGTTAAGGCTACAAACGATAAAACACACACGCACTTCTGGTAAAACAGATGTGCATTAAGCTTGAACGACTAGAGCCTCATCTTATGAGGCTTGGTGAAAGAGTATTGCGAGCTACTGCGAGCTGCACTTGGTTATCATTGTATTGTCGAAAAGAAAACTGTGAAGGTACACGAGCTGAGAACTAATTAAGAGGAGGCAGGCGAGGTTAGTAGCAGTTATGGAAGAGGGTGGTCAGCTTCAAGTCTGGCACTGGCCGTGCAACCAAGAGAACCAGCAGGAAGGGCGGCGAGTAATTAAAACCACTTGACGAACGACAAAAACGGCCTGAGATCGACGGAGCAAAACAAGGCTATCATAGAATAGCCCCTTCCAGACCAGTGCTCTTGCTCTTCATCTTGACGGATGGGTGACCAATAAGTGAGCAGCTTCGCCCACCACTCTTCCCCTCAGAAAAAAGGTTTCCAATAAGTTGTTCGACTGAAATAGTTGATCTGGAGAATTGGGTTAAGTGGATCAGTGAGGCTCTGAATAGATCGGAAGGCCGAACAGGGTGTGATCGAGAGAGCGATAACAAAAACGAGGCGCTCAGCCGATGTAACACAACGTGCAGGCAAACCAAGGGGATCTCAAAACTAGGTCGCGGGAGGAAATATTACATAGCTCCAACCGCCGTGGCTCAAACACAAGGTCAGTCAGCCCCCTCAGTGCACCAGCCCAACAATCTGCGTAGGAATGGGGGTTTTTGGCGGAGAAAGTGTGTCCACAAGCTTACCTTACTATTGCTATGGAGGTGATAGCTGGGAGTCTATCTTTTCGGATTATGTGCTCGTGCCAGACGAGGCTGTAGATAGAGAAGAGATCTTCTGTGTTATGTCCCGGAAACTAAAGTACTGTATGCCTCGCTTACACCACGCAGTACCCCTGATGCTCTTGATGCCCAAACCAGACACCATGTCTGCTGCGGCACAGGTAATACTCGCAGCGCACTCGCCGCCCTATTGTGATAGCATTCGACATCGCCTAGCCAACATAATAGAGCCCATCAACGCCAAATTCTGCATCTGCTGTTTCCCCTCCTCCCCCCCGCTCCCCCCTCAGAGCGACTTTGGACAAACGGGGTCTCATGGATCCTTTGACCATCACTGCCGGAGTGATAGGATGCATCTCAGGACTTGTAACGATCTACAAAGAGGGTAGTAAACACCTTCAGAAATGGAGAGCTAAACGGAAGGAAAAGAAGAAACCTGCAGAAGAAGAGCTGCAAACGTCGCTTACAAAGGCACCAAGTGAACTCGACAGCCAGTGCCAAAAGTTATTGAAAATGCACGGGCGACCATTCGCCAAAGGAGATGGTAAGTAATCCGTTGAGCTTACGAACCAGAAGCTGATCCTATTCGCAGATATATCTCGTGCGTCCCTGCTGAGAATATCTGACGGGCTCAGCAGAAAATTGCTAGCGGTGCTGAAAGCGACACTGCATGTTGGGGGTGGGGGGAGCTTCGAGCCCGAAAGCCTCTGGAGGGTGTCCAACTCTGCTCGGGATGAAGCAATTGGGACACTAATTGACTTACATCAAAGGCTCGAGGTCAAGAAGCCCATTCCAAGACCTTTGAGTGTGACGAAAAGCAGTCCCCGGATTCTTCATCCTTCAGACCGTTTGCGAGTATCCCATCCACCACCTCCTCGACCTGAACCGATGTCTAATCGAGAGCTGGTACACCACAGACCAGAGGATCTTGCCCTTGTGCCGTATGGTACAACGGACATGAATCAGTATCCTTCTAGTATTGATTTCTCGGCGTCTCCTTTGCTCTCATTCCGTCCCAGCAATCGTGAATCCGATTATCAGCTGGATCTGTCCTCGGAGCAGCCCATCAGTGCGAAGTTCCGCATATCAATAGCATCTACATTGGCAGCTCCGAGTTTCGGCAGGGCAAGTAGGAAGACTGCAGATCTACTCCATGATTGGAAAGAAGATATCGACCAAGAACAACTTCCGACAACGACGACAATACCATCAGCGACAAGCCCTCGATTTTCGCAACTGCTCGGACCAGACCAAGTACCAAACCGACAGATGCTGATGCGGCACACGTCAGCGCCTTCAACACCAGTCTTCAGTCATCGTTCATACAGTCCTCTCTATGAGTCGCAGCCAGTATGTGCCACACACTCAACTGCCACCAGCCCAAGATTTGGCCAGCGCCCTGCCCCATCCGTTCCCATACGTTCTTACAACCCCATTCACGAATCGCAACCGATACATACCACTCCCGGTACACCGGCGCGACCTCCCGCACTGTCGAGGGCTGGGATCCAGTATAATAACCAGGGAATGATAGCTGGGGAAAGGCATCGGAGTGATTCCTACGTGCCGAGTGTGATGGCTACGATAGTCCCGCAGCCAACGATTACTATCCAGAGTGGCTTCACCCATAATCATCCGGACAGCTCTGCGAAAGCCTCTGCTGACGAAGTCTTCTCGCGTGTTCCTTGAAAGACGTAACTGCTGAGAATTGATGGTAGGGTACACCAGACGATTATGGCGTTTTGAAGAGCACCAGGAGGTCCGAGGTCTCTCTTTGCTTAGTCATCATCGTCAAGTCATGTGGGGCTACGGAACTCCGTACATCTCTGAATAATCGTCAGCTCTCTTAGCGAGGCGAGGCCTTCTTCGTAGTAAGGCGTTTACTCCATACTTATATATATGAAGATCAAGATACAGAGTACATTATCTGTATGCATGGAAATGGTACTAGTGGGGTATAAATACACATAAACTAGGAATCATCGGTAATAACGCGCCTTCGACATCTACCGCCCTCCCAGTTCGGCATGATTAACAGCATTCATTACGGTGGGTGCTGCTCTCGTCGCGCACTGAGATCGCGCAGATCTGGTGGATGGTAAAGCAGGATGTGGCGCCGAGTCATGATGGGAGGGCGGAGTGTGGTTAATGTTGCGAGTCAGTTGGGTGTGGTGGGAAGGCCAAATGCTCGTGGGCTATCTTGCGTTGCAAGGGAAATGGACTTGCGTGTTTGTTTTCTGTGTAGTAGTAAGGCAAGCTTTGTACAGGCACATGCGATGGTGGGTTGACTGACCATTTGATCTGCGAAAGGTAATTGTAGTGTGAGTTCGCTAATTAAAGGGGTAGGTTATCGATAGTGGGTATGTGATTGCTTGAGCGTAGTCATGGTCGTTGGATGGATAAAATACATTTACCAGTAGTGTATTTATATATTGAAAGCTTACATGAGTTACTACAAATCGACCTGGTGTTGAATAAAGTCCCCAATCTCATCCGAAAGAGATGCACGCTTTTTACTCCTCGGATTAACCCTCTCACGCATCATTCCCAAACTCTGCAACAATCCACTCACAGAATATCTCCCACTCCGCATTCCACGTCTTGATTCTCTCCGCTCTTATCCCACTTCCAATCGCCCCTTCTCTTGTATTGATCTCCCACTCCTCGGCCCCCTCATCTTCAAACGCCGACCAGCGCACACTATTCTGCGCTAGCGATCCCTATTTCCAGCATTAGCACGACCCCTAACACACCTTCAAAACCCAAACCCAAATCAAATCAAATCAAATCAGAGAACAACAAACTCACAAGTCCTTCCAATCCCAGATTCTCCCACCCCTGCAGCGCCTGCCAGAAATCATGTGTCATGCCACTCGTGCCCTGTCCCAACAACGCCGGGTCGTCGTTTGAAAGGGCGGCGGGCACTCCTCTCGCTAGTAGTGCGGGCAGAGGATGGCTCATGATGCTTGCGGTGTAGCGGAGGACTTCGTTGGAGATGGGACAGCTTTCTACGAGGATGGATTTCTGTTTCACGAGGTCGATGAGGGTCGGGTGTTTGTAGAGGGAGAAGGCGTGGCCGAGACGGCGAGTGCCGAAGAGGCTGTAGGGATTAGAGTTAGTGTTTGCAGTTTGAGGGGTGAAAGGGGAGAAGAATCAGGGGTTCTGGGAGTGGCGAGTATCGGGGCGTGTCTTGAAATGGGCTGGAGTAGAAGGGCTCTGCTCGCAAATCAACTTACATGGCATCGAAAAGGTTTTCGTCTGTCTCGTCGCCGTCACCGACACATTCGCCTGCGCTGTGGGCAATGGGGGTTAGTCTACTTCTCTTCGGGGTGTTTCGGAATGTTAAAATGATGTCTCGGGAAGAATTTTGAAGGCTCCCGAAACATGGCGAGGCAGAAAATGATGTATGCTCGGATTGACTTACTGGAAAAAGAAAGGAATGTTGACCTGTTGCTGCCGGCACTCCGATTGAAACCAGAGGAGTTCAGGGGTGAGTGAACGCAAAGTACGTCCTGAGTCTTCGTGTCCGACAAGGTCGTAGCCTGAGATGAGATCTGGGTACTGCTTCTTCAATCGGATACATTCCCTCATGTCTACCAAGAAAAGGTTAATGCGGGTTCAGAAATCCGATTTCTGGAGGACTTGCCTTTCAAAACGGCATCCGTATCCCAATGCCTCATCCCCACCCATATTACCC
>QGMG01000973.1:0-14346 GCA_007825325.1 Lachnellula cervina
TGGAGGGATGGGAGATTGGAGCCTTGAATTTGAGGTATGAGTGTAATTATGTATGTGCACGTGCATGGTACCGTGCAGTAGCACGTGATGCTGGGTGTTTTACTACAACCCTTTTTGCCACACCAACTACCGGTATGAGGGAGTTTCTCTTATAGGATCTATGGGTAGGCACATAGGCAGGTAAGTGTCCCGAGTCCTGATCACGATTTCGAAAGGGAAAGACGTCGTTCTAGACGTCGTATTTTACTAAGCGGGGAAGAAAAAAGGCCGTGATATAAAGTGTACGTCTTAAGTCCACGGACGAGAAGTTTTGGCATCTCTATATCCGGGCGAGGAAGGTAGCTTGATGCTGGTGGAGTTTTGGGTAATTCGGACTTTGGAGATAAGGTTGTTGTAGAGAATAGGTATAAATAGTGTTTGGTGTTGTTGTAAATGAGAAGTATCGTTGGCAATAAGTAAGTAGCAAGCTTCTTCTCGATTTAAAGCGCCCACAAAACCCAAAGCATCCCCTTGCTCTAACATCAATCTACAATGTCGGCCAACATCAAAAAAATCCTCATCATTGGGGCGACCTCCGGCCTGGGTGAAGCCTTCGCTCGCCACTTCCACTCCACGGGCAAGAAAGTCATCGCAGCAGGACGACGAATCGAACGACTGCACGCCCTCGAATCCGAGCTTCCCGGTCTCGAAACCATCCAGCTCGACGTCACCGACTTTGCGAACCTCGAATCCAAGCTCTCCAGCATCCTCTCCACGCACCCCGATCTCGACAGCGTCTTCATCATGAGCGGCAAGCAGGATGTCACCGATTTCAAGAACCCCGCTAGTACCAGCAGCCCATCCATCATCTCAGAGGTAAACACCAACCTGATTGCGCCGCTCCTCATCTCCAGGGTCGTGGTGCCGCATCTCCTGGCGCTGCCGAGCCCCGCGACGCTCATCACCGTCTCCTCGGGGCTCGCGTTTGTCCCCGTGCCTAAATGGCCAGTCTACGATGCGACCAAGTCCGGCATCCACGCCTTTTCGGTTGCGCTGCGCTCCCAGCTGGCTGGCACAAACGTGCATGTTATTGAGCTTGCGCCGCCGCATGTCGATACGCCGCTTGATTTGCTGCATAGGGGGGATCCGGGCAAGGTGCCCAATCCTATGCCGCTGGATGAGTATATGGCGACTGCGGTTAAGGGGTTTGAGACGGAGGGTGTGAAGGAGATTGCGACTGGGTTTTCGGAGATTGGTGTCAAGGCGTGGAGGGGGGCTTTTGGGCCTATTCTTGAGCATTTGGGGTTTCGGGGGTAGACGATTGGCGCTGTAAGATGGGTGGTAGATAGATTCGTAGCTTGATGAATTAATGCCGCCTTGTACTTGGACCTCTCGCCTAGTCTTTCGTGTTTATTTGGTTTGATAAATATTCATTGGACGTTTTGTGGTAATCCATACGTAGAACGAGCGTAGCAATTTTATTCTGATCCTCTATTCATATACCTTGCATCTGGAGCTCATATGGAATGTCCTCAGTAAATGGCTGCTGTTGTACCTGCAGGAACTGATCCAAAGCATCCTATTTATGATTTAGTGATGGTGCAAGGATGAGAGATGAAAACTTACCCAATTAAAGTCATTCGGAACAGAAAGATCGCAGGACAAGATATCAGGAAACGCATCTGGCATGAAGGCGTCCTCAGTAGTGGGAAATCCCACTGTGAGAGGCATCCCACCAAGCGCAAACTGACTGGTAAAGTATGGATCAAACCTTAAGGACTCCGCCGTTGGGTTCGTGGTCAACGCTGGTAAGGGCTGAGCTTGATATATCTGCTCTGTTCTCTGCTCCTCTCGCTGGCCTTTGATTTTGAGCTTGCTCAGAACAGCATTCAACAAGGTGAGAGCCCTCTTTGCATCCCGACAATCATCCGCAATGTCAGCCCATATATTCCTTGACCTCATAATGGCATTTAGTTTTTGTGGTTCCGTAATGACACAAGGTGGGAAATTGGAGTCTGGGAAATGTCGTCGCAGGTTCATGACATCTAGGCATATGACCATTGCCGCGAGGAGAAAGTCGTGGGTGGTGATGACGAAATGGTACCATTTCATTTTGGCAAGTGGTCCGCCTGGACGAATTCCTTCGTGCATCAATGCTTGGTGATCTAAAAGAGCAACTGCTGAAGCAACGCATGTCTTCCGTGAGTAATAGAATTTTCCTCGCGGGGTACCTTCTGGTGCAGCATCCCAGAATTTGCGATGCAGTAGAACTATTGCTTTGTGGTAAAACAGTTGGAGGATATATTTCTCCATGATCGTTGCTGGTTGGTCATCCTTCATATCTTCCAGTGTATCTCCGAGCTGTAGATGAGCTGGAATCATCTCCCGGGTTTTCATCAAGTTCAAGTCAAGCCTCATGACCTCTGCAAAAGGCTGCGGTTGAATAAGGTGGAGGAACTCTACAACCTCGCCGTAGGCCCGCATCATTCCAACCTTGACAACCTGATAGCAAACCACAGTTGGTTCGGTTAGGGGTCGAGAAGGTGGTAATTCCTTCATATCCTCGTAAAGCTCCTCCTCGTGGATATTACGGGGTGGCTGTGTATCGCATTCCGCGTACTTGACAGGCTTAGGTAGACCAATAAGTACAGAAAATAGCACTTCATGCTGGTTAACGCCAGTCCAAACTCGCCTTCGCATCTCCCCTTGAAATGGGGTGAGATTTGGGTGTAGTGAAGGATCACGATGGTAACCTTGCTGTAACGCCAGACGCATGATCGTACCGGATAAAAGCCATATCCCCATATCTCCATCTCTAGAGTCTGTGTACTCGAGCAGTGTATAGAACATCAGGGTCTCGACACTGAACTCGGCTGGTTTGGTTATATCGGCAAGAACAATGCACTGGGCTGCGCAAATACGGTATTGATCTACCATCGCTGGTACAGTGCCTTGGTATTCGGGAGGTATATCGCCGGTTCTGATATATGACTGCATTGCAAGACCCATTGCGCCAAACAGGAGACCTATCCACATTATTTTGGTCTCGGCTGGATTTTCCCAATGCTTGTTACACTGCTCGGTATTAGCTTTGCACTGAAATACAACGAGACCATCTCACCTGCTTCAGAAATGTTGCTTCATGAACCAAAACTAAACTTATGTCAGTGAGATTCCGGTAGTTCGAAGTGGTCACACTTACATGTCGCGGGTACCGATGGGGTGTAAGATTTGAAAAAGTGGGCAACAAGTTTGTCAGCGGCTTTCCTGGAAGGCAAAGACTCCATTATCGTTGCTCGATCAGGAGGCTGGGAAAGTCCGGAAACGAGACTTGGTCGAAAACGCCTTTCAGTAGGAGCCGGGCCATTTGAGAACTCAATCTTGTCGTTCTCTTCACTCCAAGCATCCTTCATAGCTCCAAGCTGGCCGCATCAGACACTGTTCGTTCGAATTCAAATCATGTACTCACCTCATTCAAAATAGAATCCCAGTGTGTGCTTCTGGAATCAACAGATATCTTTTGCCCTCCAGCTTGATCTGGGCCTTCACTAGTGCTTTCGCCACTTGACGCGTGGGAAAGACTGAATGCAGGAGTTTCAAAGCGATTTCCATTGGTATCCATCATGGAGAGAATAGAGCTCTCGAGGCGGTTGAGCCTCATTCTCATATCCTCGGCATCTGAGCGTGGATTTGATGGGGTTGAACTCTTTTTGTCCGCTTTCTCCACGTACGTACACGAAGCTGCAATTGTTTCTCCTCTGACAACACAATTCTGACACGGCTTCTCTCGATTGCATTTTAATCTGTGCTTCTATCAATACAAGCGTCTGGATTATGCTCAGAGAGTGTTCGAGCAGGGAAGGCGCTTACTTTCGGACTCGACATGCGATACAAGAAAGGGGAACACGCCTGCGGGTCAAGCGTTGCCCGCTGGTTCGAGGTAATGCACGCTTAGCAGCCTCTCTTTTTGCTTCATCTGGGACAGTCATACTCGGGACTCTGGTTTGCGAAATCAAATAGTGATAGAAACATCAAAATCCTGAATTCACAAGATGTCAGATTTGGTAGGGTTGAAAAGTGGGCCGCTGTTTTCGGACTTAAGCTTCGGGTGCTAACACTACCTCCTGGGTAAGGTATATACGTACGGTACGTCAGGTACTTAACCTTCGGATTACTTATTGCAAGGTCAACTTCTCTGCCTCGCCTCCCTCTCAAATCCAACAGGAGGCAGCAAGGTAGTATTTAATGTTTTATTTTCACCGTTATAACCTCATTACACGAGCTAAGTTTGCACTGCCGTAAATCGAAATTTCGAAACGCAGGGATACAGCGCAACCTCAACCTTTCCGCAACCTTAAGGAATCTCTGCTCCAACGACATTCGCTGCATCGTATTCTTCTTCCAGCGGAGTGGACAGAATACGAATTGGCGGAGCAGAATCTGGAATTGAGGCTTGAAAGTAGGACGTAGGACGCAAGGTAGGACCACCCCCCTGACCGTGCCCCGGAATCTTAAAATAGTACGAATCCCTCTTGAGAACCCGACGAGAAGAACTTCATAACCCTCTTACCCGACTAATTATCAAAATGGTAGTCTTCAGCATAAATCAAAGCAGTTAACCAGACACAAATTCGTCTCTCGGTGGTTCAATTCGGTGATTTGCTTCCTTTTTCGATGCGGATACAGTTTGCGCATTTGCTCTTGTCTGCGTGTTATCATTCTATGAAGGATTTATATCTCCCTAATCTTTAGAGTGATGACGTCTGAATCACCCAAGGAGATTATCAGGAGAAGACAAAATGCCAAAACAAAATCCGGTTGCATGACCTGCGTAATCAACCCTTTTCTTTGTTCCTCTCTGATTTGCTGAACCAGGACCTGAACAGTGTTTCACCTAACCGGCTCTTGCTTTTTACTGGGGGACTAATAACTAATTCCTTGATAGAAAAGAAGAAGGGTCAAATGCGATGAGGCTAAGCCAATATGCAATCGGTGCGTCAAAGTTGGACTCGAATGCGCGGGTTACTCGAATTTCCGCCAGGCCCGCCCGCGGATTTTACTACCGCTTCAAATCCCCGACAAGCTATCCGTTGTACCTTTCTCGGGGGTTGAGTGCCATAGTGAATTTGAATTTACGAATTTTCAGCACTTTCAAGACGAGATAGCTCTTGACTTGTCAGGGGCTTTGGACAAGTCCACCTGGAATCGACTCGTGATTGATGGCTGTCGGAAACAACCCTATGTACTTACAGCTGTTGTTGCAATCGGCGCTCTCAGTGTATCGAGAAAGCTAAATCGAGAAGCTAAAGATGAAGTCTCGAAAGCTAATGCGCTTCGACACCGACAGCTCGCTTTGAAACATCATGAAAAGTCTCTGCGGGTAATGAGAGAAACCCTAGGCAAGCGACCGGATGCCAGAGCCGCCTTGGTGGCTTGTTTGATGGTGTGCGTCTTTGGTAAGTCTTTTCTTTAAACAATTCCTGTTTCGGTTATCTTAGCACTGTTTACTCGAGTTGTGGCTTCAAAGTAAAGCCTTCCAATCCGTCGTCTCAAGTCCCAGACTCTACAGTACTAACTCAGGTCTTGATGACAGAATGTCTAGCTGGTAACCTCATTACCACAATTAGCCACACCCGCAGTGTAAGTTAATCTAGGACCAGATGTTGTCGATTTCTGTATGGTTATCTGGTCCAACTGGTCGGGAAGATCTGCCTACTCTGGAACATTACATCATCCTATCCCCAAACTCTGCTAGAAACCTTTGAATAGTCATGCTGACGCTACATGTCTGACAGGGACTGGGGCTATTTCAAGAATGCCTAAAAGAAAGTGGTGGGGACTGCGATCCCCAAACTCTTCGTACCATGCTTCCCGAGATCGAGATGGTTCAGGCGGGTACCTTTTTCAATACTCAGATGCTAGGGATAAACGATTCGATCCCGGCAGAAAGCCACCGACTATCGAAAAATGAAGGCGAGGAAGAAATCCAACAAATGCCATTGGAATTTTCGAATATAGACGATGTTCGTCACTATTGGCGGTTGATTGACTCACGAGCTATATTTTTCATGTGGAAGATATCCAACCTCCAACAAGAGCAGCGTACATTGTCAGAACTCTATGAAGAAAGGGAAGTTGCCTCTAAACAAGACGAGAGCGCACCTCCACGGATCGGTATATCTACACCCTCCGACAGATTGCAGACTTTTGAAGATGAAAGGGACAAACTAGCACGAGAGCACAGACAATGGCGCCTAGCCTTCAAAGCTTTGTACAAAAAAACGACTGAGTCGTCAGACAAAGCAGCAGCAATTGCAGCACACGTGCTTTTTGTCCGTTGCAAGACTAGCGAGATGTACCTGGTCAGCTCGCTGGATACGGACAATTGCTCTTTCGACAAGCATGTTGAAGACTTCAGAGAACTTGTTTCTACCTGCAGAAACGTCATACAGATGAAGAGAAGTATTTCGGATGATGATTTTACTTTCAATCTTGGTGTAGTTCCTGCTCTTCATGCAGTTGGAAAGTGGTGCCGAGATCGGACTCTGCGCCGGGAGGCTATTGCTTTGCAGCGGTCGTATGCCTGTCGAGAAGGCACGCGGAATTCTACCACGATGGCTAACTTGGACGCTTGGCGGATGGGTCTGGAGGAAGATGGCATTGACACGGATTATATACCCCCGCATGCTAGAATTGGGAGCATGGAGGTCGAGATAAATGCTGCGGAGAAAGCTCTGATAATGAGATTTACCCGGGGTGCCAAAGGAAATGGGAATGGGAATGGGAATGGGAATGGGCAGATGGAAGAGGCACGCATGACATTCCCGAAGGATAAAGATAAAAGCTACTGGGCGTAGAAAAGTTGGAGAGAATGTCTTCCACGTGCAAGAATTACACGTGACAAATGTTATCCCGGTCCTAGTATTCTCGAAGTACAATTGAATATTATCCTTAAAGTTTGCTCTCGTAAATACAACGTGAAGGGATTGTAAAAGATGCCTTCTGCTTTTTCAAACACTTTATCATGCGCTTTATCGCTTTATCATGGAAAGTATCTTCAAATACCCGTGCTTGGCACATGACCCATGCCATGCCATAAGCAAAAGTCACCGGGCCAATGACGGGAGTCGCTTTCAGCCGAACGACGGCGGAGGAAAGAAATCTCGCCAGGCAGCGCATGATGACGCCGACGCCCAACGCGTGTTGCACATTTATTTCACCTCTCTTATCTCCATTCTCGCGATTGACATGATCTTCTGCCTTGCCTCTGTTGTTCTCAATTGCTGCTGACTTCTTGAATTGAACAAGTCATCTCCGCGGACTTTAACCTCGAGAATAGCTCTGCAATTCCACGAGATATTCGCCATCCACCTCGTATCCTTCAAGATGTCTGGAAGCAGCTTCTCTTCCCCAGGTGCTGAGCCGCCCAGGAAAAGAGTCCGTAAAGGCACTCGAAGTTGCTGGGAGTGTAAGCTAATTCAATCCGAGTTTCGCATCATTTCTAAATCGATGAAAAAGGCAAACGGAGAAAGATCAAGTGCCAATTGAGTTCAGAGGACGTGCCAGTCTGTTCGGGATGTCTCGCCCGGGGAACGACATGTCTTAGCCAGGAATACCCAGAAGAGCGCGAACCATCAAGCAATACCCAGATGGGCGAGAGGCTAGGTCGTGTAGAACGCTTGTTGGAAACCTTGGTTGCAAAAGTCACACAATATGAAGAAGAGGATAAAGTCCAACAGGATATCCTCACCCCAGAGTCTATGGGGACTGAGGATCTCACGCCCTACACGGCAGCTTCATCTGGGGTCTCTCAGGAGACTCCTTTCATGTCCCTTTTTGATAATTCCGTTGTGGGTGTATTCGTCAAAGATTCGTAGAGCTTACTGACAATGGTAGCTTGGTCGTCGAGAAAACGGTCCGTCGTCAATACCTACTCCGGGCCAGTCGACTAGCGGATGTAAAACTCCTTCCTGCCGCCCACCTAAAATTGATCGAATCCGGCAAACGCTAATAGATGTGCTCCCGTCCCAAAGAGATGTCCAACTAATATCTCAAAACAGCAGTTGCTGGCTCCTGATTCATGCCATGTCAACGAATACAGCCAGTATGTTTTGCGACAGCGAGCCTTCTGGAGTGCCTCCTATCTTTGATCTAGCAGAGATTTCAAAAAAGCATCCTACAATTATTGCGAGGACTATATTGTACCTTGCCGTGTGTCTACAACAGCTGAACCCCAACTTCGATACCAAACAACTGCATCTTCTGCCATCGGTTGAAGCTCGTATGGAAAGATATCTAGCAACTGTCTCTAGTCTTATAACATCCGATGATGAGCTAGTCAGCACTATGGAGGGATTAGAATGCTTGAGCCTCCAAGGCGTCTATCACACCAATGCAGGAAACCCGCGGCGAGCTTGGTTGACTTTCCGAAGAGCTCTGAATATAGGTCAATTAATGGGCATCCACAGACGGACAACGGAGATTCCACATGGCCAAGAGATGTGGTTTCAGATTTTTCAAGCTGACAGATATCTAGTGAGTTGATTCATCACACAAATGAACCTAGCTAACATGATAGGCTCTTCTATTGGGTCTGCCTGTTGGCTCTCCTGACAATGATTTTGGTCCAGACGAGACATTTCAAAACCCGGCTATTGACAAATCCTTACTCTTTTCGAGAAAACTCAGCCAATTGACAGCCTTGGTCATCGATAGAAATCAGTCTGAAAGTTCCAACGCATACGCCATGACCCAGCAGATTGATGAAAAGCTCGACAACCTCGCGAAGAACATGCCGGAGTCTTGGTGGGCCATCCCTACCTTTTTCGCCGAAGAGGGAACCCCGAAAGCTGCTGAGCAATTTGATCACCTAATGATGCAGGTGTGGTATTTCCAGC
Source organism: Lachnellula cervina (assembly GCA_007825325.1). Lineage (NCBI taxonomy): Eukaryota > Fungi > Ascomycota > Leotiomycetes > Helotiales > Lachnaceae > Lachnellula > Lachnellula cervina. The sequence goes on from QGMG01000973.1 coordinate 8,877, forward strand.
TGGAGGCATTGGTCCACTTGCCCTTTATGCTACGTGCTGCTACAGAACGTCGCTACGAATACAGCAAGTTCAGCTGTCTCAAGTCGTCGAGGGAAATGATATACCGATATCTCGCAATGCGGAGTACGACCAATAGTAGGTTTTGCTGCAAAGTCATTGACTTTGGAGCACTTACAGCTACCGTCACATTATTCCTGGGCTTGATTGAACCCTCTCAAGGGGATGAGACGACGGAAACGCGACAGCGGAAAGACAATGATCGGAAATTGATCCACACAGTACTTAAATCCTTGGAAATGATGTCAGACGGCGGCAAGAATGTTATAGCCTCACAAAGCTCAGACGTGATCCGGTCACTTCTCGCCGTCGATTCGCCTTCTGGCCGAGCGGCTGGGAATCTCCGGCTCACGATCCCGTATTTCGGCACCATCAGCATCGTGCGGCCACCAACGACCAAGCTGCCTCCGACTCCACCAAACCTCACGCCGTACGCCGAGAAGCGGCAAACCATCATCACCCTCGACAGCAACCTGCAGCTCAAAGGAGCCGAGAATTCTAATGCGTGGACAGGCATCATGCCTTTGCCAAGTCACGACCCGGTCAATATGCCGGTGGTTTCGTTTACGAGCAGTCAGTACCCTTCGTTGGTCCCTGACCAGTTGATGCAGGATTGGGGGTTGCAGGAGGCGGATAACTTGTTCTTTGATAGTTTGTTGAACACGGATATAGATGGGAATTGGGTTTTATAATGGATTCAAGGGATATATATATTGGCGTTCTACCAAGGGGTTTATTTATTCTGTTGCATAAGAGGAGTTTTAGGGAATAGGTCCATGTCTGAATAGCAAAAATACCCACTCTGATCTGATCTGTCATTAACTATTCTCTTCTCCTCTCTGCGCAAGTGCAATGCTACCCCCGGCTCTAAGATCTGATGATACTTTGTCTGGTATGCGGTTTTTTTTTGTTGGTACAGTACAGTATGTCATTTTAGCTCTTCGTTCTATTTTATTCTATTCTGCTGCTTTTGTACGTAGACGTCACATTTCACATTCACACTCACGCCACGCGTATAATAATCATCCGACTCACTCCGCACTTCTACACAACCGTGCTCAGCTCCAATCCCCATCTCATCCCATCCTCATAGTGCATGTGCCCGCAAACTCAACGCCGAAAAATAGTACAGTACATGATTCCATTCCATTCCTCTGTAATTAAGGCACTCGGCACCGGAACAACTGGATACCGGAATCCGGGACAGAGACAGAGACAGAACAGTGGACGGGAAGCGGGGAGTTTGGAAAAGTTGCCGCGAGTACGTACATGCTTGTCGAGATTGGTGTATGATGTAGGTGGGGTATTGGTATTGGTATTGGCGTATGGGAAGGGGAGGGGGACAGATGGTCTGGCTGTGGCAGGTATGGATTGGATGGAGGCTGTGGTTACGCATGCGCGGGATTCATACATCCAACTAAACAGGCGCATATCCACCCAATTGTGTAATCTCCCCAAAAATCTTAGTCCAAAACTTGGCAATTCTCTCAAAATCCTCCCCATCACTAATAAGCTCAAACCCACTATCCGTAACATTCAGCACATTCGTTAAAAACTGCCCTGTCCCACCCCCCACCAGTGGCCACTCAATCGCAGGCGGATCGCTCAGCACATCGCTGTAGGTATTCGGATTTCCCGTCAAAGCATGACTAACAAGATAACTTTGATACGCCTTCGCAACACCGACATCTGGCTCTCCATATTCCAGGGCTATGAGAGTTTGCCAGAATCCGACTTCGGTCCCAGAGATATTGAACTCTAGGAAGGGATTATACCATGTAGGCAGTAGATCACTCCCGTGAGTTCCTCCGAAGGCTGAGAATTGTACATTGTAAGTCTTCCCCGCATAAGCGGTAGTGAGTGTGCGGACAAACGTTAGGAAACCAGATTGTCCCACGTAAGCTGAAACTCTATCGTTCTCTGTTTTGTAAGGGGAATTGGTAGAATTGACCGCTGGGTATTGAGCGATGATTTGAGATGCGACACCGGCCGAGATGGCATAGGGAGGGAGCATGGATTGGACGGAAGCTGTGAATTGGGCGTCTGTATTTATCCCTTCGGCTGCGAGGAGGATAAAGGGTTCGTCAATACAGTGGGAGAGGATGAGGGAGTTAATGTCAGTCCAGTAATTGCCTGTTGCGGTCTTATTTAATATGTTTATCAGGGAATAAGAAAGGCTGGGATATAATGTACCTTGTACCAACTCAAGAGTAGGATGCTGGCGGAAATATGATCCATCTGGCCCTGGACTCCATGCCAAACTGCTAGAAGCAGCATTGAGTATTGAAGCATTCTTAGCACGTAAACAGGCTAGACCTTGGCCGCCACAACCAGCTAACTTGGCAAAGGCTTGGAATTGTTCTTCCATAAGTCCAAAACGGTCGATGTTAGGTGATAATGCGGGACTTTGAATAACAGCTCGACGGAAGAGGGGGTCTTGAGTTCCTCCTCGCTGTGTGAGAAGCCAGTATATCGATCCTGCTCCTGCGGATTCTCCCCAAGCCGAGACATCACAGGCATCTCCGCCGAAGAGAGAAATATATTTGTTAACCCATTTGAAGGCCGCTATTTGATCATGCAAGCCTGCGTTGGAAACTCCTTCATTCTCTACTGTTTTTCCGGTGAGGAATCCAAATGGCCCTAACTGTTTTCTGTTAGTGGTGTTTTGGTCATACATTGCGTTTATATACTCTATAGTTCATTGTTACTACAATAGCATTTCCACCAGATGCGTAAACGGGACCAGTCCCATCGTAGAGTCCTATAGCTGCAGCTCCGTCCTTCGAACCTTCAATGTAACTGTATCAAGTTAATTGGATAGAAATTACCAAAGATCTATGACTTACGCTCCACCATATATCCATACAATAACAGGCAAGTTCTTCGCTCCTCCATATATGGCTTTTTCGGGAACATAAACATCAAGGAATAAGCAATCTTGAAGTTATTAGCGAGATCATTATAACATTTATCGGAAAGACCATACCCTCAGATTGGTTCCCAGCAGTCAAGAGACTGGCCAGTTCAGAAGCAACACCTCCCGGTGATGAGGAAGAGCCATTAAGGAATGAAACGGGTGCTTGAATACAAACATGCCCGTAAGACCCATCTTGAATGCCGGTTTGCTGAAGAGGCGGCTGAGGAACTTGCCAGCGAAGACTTCCAACAGGTGGTGCTGCGAACCGGATGTTTTTGAACACATATACCTAGTCCTGTTAGCATATAAATAAATTCAGGTCTATAATAATGTCTTGCCTCTGTGGCGCTGTTATACTCGGCCGCTTGGTATGTCGCGTATGGCAATGTCACTGTGGGCAATTGTCGCTTTGCGATACCACAGGCGGCAGGCACTACAAAGGCCAGGAATAGGAATGCAAAACGTAGGTCACACATTTCGATCATAGCGACGATGGCTTATAAAGCTTGTAGATATTGAAGTGTGATGGTCCACTATCTTTAAGAAGCTAGAACTATATCTCTATTCAAATAAAATAGGGGATCTGTCCAAGCTTAATATTTCGGAAATTTGGAAAGGCAGAGGGTGCAGCTATTCTTGGCCCGCGGGGATTCTGTTATTTTTAATTCGCTGGGGCTTTATCCTGATCTTTAGGTGACAGGAAAAAGTTCAAAAGAGGAAAGATCCTATCTGCTTCTTCCTGTCAACTTTTCTTGTCTCTCCGGTCCGACTCTCCTGAGTAGGATCGGAGTTGCCATATTTTGCGGTGGGGCAAATTAAACTCGGAAATCAGGTACACTGCCGGTACTTCTCTCACTGCGGAGAACCATGTAAAAAATATATAGAAAGTATCTATTGTGGACATCATGCATGCTATTAGTAGGACGATATCAGACATTTCCTACCAAACTGTTACTGACATACACAATGCTATTTCTGAAAAGAATCGCCTCGCAATTTAATTCGATTCTTCTATGTCGAGAAGACGATATAAAAAGTCATTTTGAACAAGATATGATTTGTTCGGCGATTGCGGTAGCAGCAAGGTAAGGAAGCTGATGCACCGTTGGATAATATTGCATAAGATGTCCTAGCCCTCAAATTTCCCGTGAATCTGTGCATAAAATCCTGGTGGTTTAGTCTGCGTCTTCTCTATAGTAGGTACCTGTTGAGGATTGCTTCGTGATCGATCGCAGCCCTACAAGCAGTCTTTAGCGGACCCTGGCCTTGATCAGTACTTCTGTTGTTAAGCCAGGCGAGAATGACAGTAATAATGGTATGAACAGTGAAGCCTGGAATGACAGTAAAAGTGAACTGACTAGAAGGGACAACTTCTCTGCGAAGTACAGGAGCACGCTTGAAAAGATACTTGTCGACAGTTTAAGAGGTTGAAGCCGAAGCCTAAGTATGAGGTATTTCTACATGCAAAATTTGCGCCTCCGGGACTCCTTTGGTAGATATGATTCCCTCGGTAGGTAGTGGTATCACTTGTGATTTTCAAGAGATCAGAGCGCTTATATATCCCAGCCTCTGACGCTTATTAGAATATACACATCAATCGTAAAATAAATATATTATATGAGTAAACTGAGAAAGAGGGATGAGAACAAAAAAGTCACAACTGCTATTAGTATCAACGGAACCATTACGTCAACTGTAAAAGACTTTTGTGGGCTAACAAAATCCGAAGCACGGACTTTGTTAATAATAATATGGTTTATAAAGGAACAAAATAAGTTAGGTGTTAATAGCGGAAACTATAAAACAGCCGAATACAGATAATACTAGAGACGCCAGTAATATAGAAAAGTTCGAGGAACGCGATGTAGGCGGGTAAATAAAGGTAGAACAGAAGCATCAGCCCAACATTCGTGACGATCTAAATGGAATTAAAGATAGGCATAGATTCTATTAATATCTTACGTGGGAGATCCTTGAGAAACAGCTCTGGAACAGTATACCAAGCAATAGAGTGTATTGTCTTTGGCCCGAAAGTCTAGAGAAGGTATGAGTTGGTGCTATTACTATCAGTTTCTCGCTGTGAAAACTTTTCAAGTGGATAGAATTAGTGATCGTCGTCTTTTTCAGGTCTATATGAGATCACGAAATCGCTAGGTAGCGCTAATCAACGCAAAGCTGTTCAACAATATCAGCAACAATGTGGATTTGTCGGCGCTGGCACGGAATTAGTGCGGAGTGGTAATATTGGTTCCAGAGATGGGGTTGCTTACGGCTTGCATATGCCTGAAACCTTTAGGTTTTAGGTTTTAGGATCACGAAGGAAAAATGCTGGGTGGAAAAATTACGACCGTTCAAAAAAACGTGACCTCTGCGATTTGATTGGTTCTAAATTATCATGTGATTTCCCGTCGACCTCTGGTTGGCTAGAGCTATTTTGCGCCTGTTAGCCTGAGGCCCAACGCTCTGTTTGCGCTGTACGCTCTGTTTTGCGTACTG
>QGMG01000974.1:0-14338 GCA_007825325.1 Lachnellula cervina
ACCCGGAACGTCACCACGATGAGGAATCGCCCAATTGCTGGTAAATAACTATAGAACAGACGTGTTAGCACAGCTCGTATTTGACAGGAGACAAGCACTCCAAAAAAATCAATTCTTTGTTGGGCTTTGGAGGCGGGGTGGGAGGGCGTTGGGGGAGACGTACGGTTTTACAGGGTCGCTGAGAGTGTCCAGGAAATCCTCAATCTTGCTCGTTTGCTCCCGTATCTGATCGAGGGGGCTCGGGTCTGCGTTGTCACCTCTGGAGGGACCTCCAAATGAGGTATTCTGGGATCCCAGGTTATAGCCTGCCGTGCCACGGATTTGTGCCATTGTCGCAGTCCTGCTGGAGGAAGCACCTAATCGCGGGTCTTGGTGACAGATGCAAGATAATATTCAGAAGACCTGCAAACCAAGAAGAAGTCTAATTTGCGGAAATTGATAGGCGCGAAAAGAGAGGGCAAGGAGGAAGTGGGTTGGGGAAGGAGCGAGGAGGTCGAATTCTTAAGCTTATGTCTGTCTGGCCTCGGACTCGGGCCACCTGGTCTTTTGGTACCGCTTGCGGCAGAAAGCTTGCGGGTGGCTTTAGGCGTATGATGCGCTTTGTAGCCCAGGATTCTATAAATAATCTGTGATTGAATTTCAATCCGAACACTGCTTTGGATTCTAAGATTTTGGACTTTTTATCTTGTTTCAAAGTAGTGTAGTGAGTGTATAAATGAAATAATCTGCACTTCACATTTATATATGATTTTTCTGCCATCTGTTTTGTTGCTTCTTTATTGCAATCTTTGTGACCCGTACAGACAGACAGCTCGAAACTTCACCTCACATCAAATAGGTGCATTTCAGAAAATAATTTGGTTTGTTTTTTTGTTTCTTTGATGCAAATCTTGGTGACCCGTGCAGACAGCTCACAGCCTCGCCTCCCTCCTCCACACCCGCCCCACAATCCATAACCCCACTTGAGACATTCAGAGTCTGATTCGCATCCAGAAGCACACACAGGAGTCTGTCCCATTCTATCCCATATACATAGCCGGAACTCCCAGGCCTCTTTATTTTGACCACCAACTAATCCTCACTCCGCAAGACACCGCCCGTGATATGAACCGGCATACGTATCTTTCAAGGGATGTGAGACATTCTCCTCTGTCCACTCTTACTCATTCGGCAGCGCCTCCAGTCTCCAGGATGTCATCTTCTGCGTCTACATGCAATTCTCAGTGAAAAGCGCTTAAATCCAATGGCACACTACTTCCACGACCTGCTCTGTATTTCTTTGCCCCTCCAATAAAATCCCTCGGCTTTGGCAGTATTTTTTCATCCTGGAATTTCCATCTCGGGTCATTTATGACTACATTCCGTGTTGGTTCCGAGCTCCTGCTCGGACTGGGGCTTTTAGGAAGACTTCCATTTGAGGATAATGTGTAAGAACTTGGATCCAACATGGACCTGATTGGTTGCTGGGCTGGAGGAGATCTGGATGGCTGCTGAGCTGGAGGCGGCCTTGAAATTGGCGGTGGTGGTGCTGACGATGGAGGTGAGGGTGCGCGGAATGATGGGGTTGACGAGGGTGGAGGCGGAGGCGGTGGTGGTGCAGCGGCTGGTGATACTTGTCCTGCTGCTCGTATAGCGGCTTGCATAGCTAGGCTCTGGCCAGCTCCATTAGTAGGTGGTGGTGGTGAAGTAGGAGGTGGAGGCGGAGGGGGTGGTGCTTGTGAGCGAGACGCATGTCCAATAGGCGGTCTAGGAGCCGATGGAGGAGGGGCTGCTGGTGGTGGGGGGGCGGAAGACGGCGGAGGTGGAGGTGCTTGGGGTGTCTGTAATGTCGAAGCAGAAGAAGGCTTTCTCATGCCTGGGCGAGCCGGAGGTTTCTTCCCAATTGGCGGAGGGGGTCCTTTCATAGAAGCAGAAGACATTGGCCTTTGGGCATTAAGTCCAGGAGTTTTCCGTAGATTTGCTACTGAAGGATTAAAAATCGGAGGCCCTGGTGCACTTTGTGCTGGTCTAGGAGGTGGTCCTGTGGGTGGTTTCGGTGCTGCCATAGCAGGGGGTTTAGGTGCTGAACTTCGTGACGACTCCGGATCCGAGGTATAGGAAGACTCGCGGTTTGCTGGAATCATATTAGCCAGGGGCTTCACGCACGCCCAGTCGGTTGTCTAACTCACCTCCTGTCTCAATACCTCCTCCACGCTTCTTCAATTTCGGCATCCCTCCAGCGAAAAGCCCTCCCAATTGTGGTGGTTGTTCCATCGCAGAAGCTCCTCCACTACTTTGATCGCTGTTGCTCCGAGCTCTATTTCCAGGGACCGGCGGTGCGAGTCCTCCAGGGGGTCTTGGCGCTCCCGGAACAGCAGGGGCTCCTCCTAATGGTGATGGTCCTGAACCTCCTGAGACTGCCCCTACTATCGGTGCCGAGCGATCGTTTGTGACTGTTTTCTTGAGTGCTTTTCCCTTGGAGATATCTGAAAGTAAGGCACCCTGCGAGTATGTTAGCAACATGAAGAGACTTATAAGCCCAGGAAGTCTCTAGGCATAGCTACGGTTGCTGGGGGCTTCACCCTGTTCCCAGCCGGTGGTCTCGAAGGCATATTCCCTCCCGGCGGCGGCGGAGGCGGGGGCGGTGGGCCTCCCATCATTGGCGGAGGAGGTGGTGGAGGGGAGGAGGAGGAGGCATCGTGAGTATTTTTATGTAGTTGAACGAGTGTTGCTGTTGCAGTCGTAGTTGTTGACTGGTAGAGTAGGAGGGAATTGGATGAGAGATCGGGAAGGGTTATTTGTTATTCTTGCACCATAAGAGAAATGACCGAATGACAAAAGTGAACCCAAAACAATCAACTCCAGTCAGGAAGGAAGATTGGCGGTCCTTTTCAAACAGCTAATTTATTGAGTTGCCTAGAACTCCAAACGTATTCAACTGGCGGCCTGTAACTGTCGTCACTCGCGTGGCTGGCGCAGGTTCAGCCTCAGATTTAGTCAGCGTGCAGGAAGAGAGCTGCGGAGGTGGAGTGCAGTTGAGGTGGAGCTCTTGGATCGGGAATAGCTCGACCTCACAACAATCGAACGACAGTCAGCCATTGATTGCCATTCGAGACTCCAAAGTCCCCAGAAAATGTCCAAATGCACTCTACGACCCCGGGCGGATATATGCCATCTCTGCGACTTCGTGGTATTCCGGCAATCTCTTTCTAGACGACCAATCAGAACACAAAAGTCCCTGAATACTGTCCGGACAACCTTCCCCAGCTCCCGGCGAGCCTACTCTCAGACAGTCCAACAGCCTCAAGGACAGCCAGATATTACAAGCAGGAAGACTACGCAGCTTTTAGATGCTGCAAGAAAGGTCGCGGTGGATGAGCATACGACCAAGGCCGATCTTGACAAGGCATTCGATGAAGTGAAAGTGACTGTAAATTCTCTCTTGAGTCTGAAGAGGATACCTTCGGAGCGGGAGGCCCTCCGTGCATTGGAGCAGTGTGATATATTGGCAAATACTCTTCTGGAAACGGTCTCGTTGGGCAGGAAATACCGTGCAGCATCAACTCTACTCTCCCTGGATGATACAGGCTTAAAGAGAGGTCAATCCCTCAAACTGCCGCCTGCAACCAAAAGCATACAGAATGATTTATCGGATCTTGCCTTTTCTATCATCACACATCCTCCGGTCTTCATAACGCCAAAAATGTTGGATTTATATGTACACATTCAGGCAGCTTTAAAAAGGCCAGAAACCTTCCCCCAGGCGTTCAATCTATACGCAAACAAACCAGTGCCAGAAGAAGGTTCATCTCCAATTCGGTACCTGAGTCCAAATCCAAACAAAGTTGTGAATGCAATTCCTCAAAATGTTGCGGACCTTGCTCTCCAAACCGCTATTGAAGCCAAGCAATTGGTTGTAGCGATGGATATTGTCGAATTCTCGTACGCCACGAAAGCATTCCGCCGCGCCAAATTCGTACGTAAAGGACTCCTTCCTGCAACAGGTGTAGCGGTTTTTCCTATTGCGGCGTACAGTGTAGCATCGCAGTTGGCACTTCTTCAAACTACGATGGAGACCAATATGGCTACGAATGTTGCCTTTGCGGGTATTCTAGCCTACGTTGGGTTTACTGGTACTCTTGGCATTGTCGCTCTCACAACGGCAAATGACCAAATGGATCGCGTAACCTGGACTCTAGGGATTCCTCTGAGACAACGGTGGATTCGGGAAGAAGAACGTGCAGCAATTGATAGAATTGCTGGCGCTTGGGGGTTTCGGGAGGTCTGGAGAAGAGGGGAGGAGGAAGGGGAAGAATGGGATGCTTTGAGGGAATGGATTGGCATGAAGGGAATGGTTCTCGATCGTACATCACTGATGGAAGGGATGGAATAGGAAATACATCATTCTGTATATCACGCTATTATATGTCCGTCCAAAACTTCAACCAATTTCCAACAGACCGCGTTCAACATACGAAGCGGCACTGATCATTATTTCTACATCCCACTCGGGGTAACACATTGAGAAATCAGGGCCGCTTGTCTAATCAAGACGAGACCCTCGTATTCCCCTGGAACTAGCATAGTCAGCTAACCAAGTAAACAATGGTTGAAATAATTAGTATGTCGCCCTTTCCACCATACTTCCTCTCAAGTATCACTAAATAGTACAACTAAGTCGTTCTTTGAGCAAAAATACATCTTCCTATGTACATCCCATATCGTTATTCATTCCTCTTATAACTTTGTTCTTAAATGATTATCTCAACGAAGCTACCTTTCACCGCACTTAATGCCAGATCTATGCATGTAGTCATGCCCCTTTGCTACCGGTTATATGAGTTAAGGAACCATTTTTATATTCGCAGTCCATGGCAGACTGTTGACAAGTTGTTCCACTGCCGTTGGGATACTCGCTGCTGCATACCCCGACAACCACGCGTATTATCCAGCACTGTTAGCTTCTTCAAGGGTCCCGTTCCCGTAATAATTGCCCATATTTCTTCCGCTGTTCTTGGTATGCTTCCGATTTCAACTCCAATCTTTATTAGAGCTCCTGGTATCGAGGATAAGTGTATGGAGTTACATTGGAGTATGCCGCGTCTATGAGACACATACTTATCATGCCACGGAGGGTATTTTCTGGGGACTCTGGGGAGTGTTATAATTGTGCTCGTCGTTTCGTGACAGTTTTACACGAGTCGGATGGCAAAAGGCACCCTGTAAAGATATTATCAATTAATAACTTTAATAGAGAGTTACCAAAACAAAGAAGAATGAGTACGACAGGAAGCCTTGATAAAAGCCCGACACAACCCCCCACCGAGTTGAAGTGCAAGAACAAGCCACCACACCAGTTGCAATTGACACCTCGAAAGAGAATACAAAGTCGAAGCCTGGCGCTACATATAAGTCAGTCCTCAGCTTCGTCTTTTCACCAATGCTTAATGTCTCATAGGATTTAAGACATCTGGAACCATTATTTGATCGGGACGAGCAGCACCAGCAAGATCATGCCAATCATTCTCCGTTATCGTTGGGTAATACTCAATGGTGCTGAATCATTTCATATCATCTATTCTTTTTTTATGCTACAGGTAATACATCTGCATCATGCTCTGCCAGCCTTGCCAGTCTGAATAATCTCACCGGTTCTCCGCTCATCACTCCTCAGATTCGCCCACCCTTTGCCATCAGCCTTCACCAATGTAACCTCCAGTTTCGTTGGCACGATCCTAAATGATGAAGCAGCTGGATCGATCGATCCAAAGAGAGGGACTACGGCTTTGTACCGCTTAGGAGGGGTGTCTGTTGTGGGTAGGTCGAGAGAGAGCTCAGTAGGCGCGAATTCAACCGAGGCTTTGTCTTTGTCAATCTTCTTGAGGAAGAAAGAGGCGGTTACTGTTGTGCCTGTTTGATAGTAGTCATGTCTGTAAGGATTACTATTAGTTTCATCTCCCTGATATTTTTCAGTGTAGTGAACGTACCTAACCGTCTCTAATAGCTCCTCCCCACCAGCATTACCACCCTTATTCTTATTACCACTGCCAACAAACAAATGTCTATCCTTGGTCTTGCAACCCTCTATCTTCATAAACTCATCAAACTCCAAAACCCTCCGCTTGCAGCAAGTATAGCCCTTACTACCCTCGTGAAAAATCGGAGCCCCAGGATGGAAAACACATTTCTCTGCTCCCCTCTCACCGCCCGTATATTGATATCCACATGCCTTCCGTCTACAAATCTTGCCCTTCGGAATCTCGAGGCTGGGATCGTCATCTTCTGACTCTGGTGGGGGAGGTGGCGGGGTAGCTGCAGGCTCTGGGACAGAAATCGGTGCCCGTGAAGGAACTGGTGTAACTGGCTTCGTGGTCGGAACTGAGCTCCCTGACATTTCGCCCTGCTTCTTCTCGATGGTTGGGGGCAGGTCGGTGGTGCTGTGCTTGCCTTTTGTGCATGGTTCGATACTAAGGAATTCGTCGAAGGTCAGGACGCGTGGTTTGCAGCATTTCCAGCCTGGAGAAAAAGCGTGTTAGTTGAAGTCATCATGGGGAGTATAGTAATAGTGTTTTTGCTACTGTGTAAGTAATCTCTTACCTTTCTGTCCCTCATGGAAAATTGGTGGCCCTGGATGGTAGAAGCAATCTTCATCAGGGTCGCTGTACATCTTGCCACAAGATTGGTGCACGCATTTTTGTGCCATCTTGAGCTGGTTGTAGTAGATGAGCAGTTGACGGTCGATATGTCAATATATTCCCTGGCTCTGGAAGTTGCAAAGGCTAAATTGTTGTTGTTCTAGAATCATCCATTGAATATATGCCCTTTTCGGCAAATTCTCGGGCTTAGAATAAATCCCATGGGTGAGGTGATCTACAGCGACACTTCAACCATCTTCTACAAAACTCCTCGCTGTATTTCATACACAAAATTACTGCTACATAGACATAGACGTTTCACGCCATATACGGCTAATTGGCAAAGACAGCTCCGCACATCCCTTTTCACATAATTAAAATCCAGGAAGATGCGTGCCACAGCAAGACTACTTCAATATCAACATGCACTTCGAATCACGCTTTTCACTCGACAGAATTGCTCCTTGTGCACCAATGCGAAGCAGAACCTATCTACAGTCTGGGACAGGAGACCATTCATTTACAAAGAAATCGATGTCATGACGCCAGAAGCAAAAGGCTGGCGAGATTTATATGAATTCGATACTCCTGTGGTTGGTTCTTTTCTGAAGTGTTCAGACGGCATGATGCTAATCTCATCAGATTCATATTAGTAGCTCAAAGAAGCCAGAAGAGCTTCCATCGCTTTCATCTCAGGCCCAGAAGCTCATGCACAGATTCTCGCCAGAGCAAGTGATTGAAATGATGGATAATGTCGAAGCTCGGGCAGACTGATTGATGATATCTTGAGCATTTAAGATGAATTAAATTTCTATGACAAGTCTACCCCTTTTTCTCATCGTCGAAGTGGTTACTTTCCGTACGGCCCAGTCAGCTTCGGAGCTGGGCCCGTACCCTTGGCCGTAGCCAGAGCACCCATCACACCACCTTGCAAGATATGTATATCAGTCGCAGCAGATATCATATGGAATCCATGGTCGGCGAAAATCTTTCCCTGGTCACCATTTGAACAGAATATCCCGGCTTTCTTCCCTGCCGCATTCGCTGCCTTCAAGACCTTGGCAATTGCGGCCTTCAAATCATCATGCATCGTCCCGTCCAGAATTGGGTGGCCTATGTTATTACCCAGATCAAACGGACCCACAAAGAGAACATCTATACCAGGAACAGCAGCGATTGCGTCGACATTTTCAAGTGCCTCTTTGGTCTCGATCTGGACAATTGTGAGAATAGAGTCGTTTGCCTGCTGAAGATAATCAAAGGCTCCCATCGATGGATCGAAACGTTCTTGCGGAAAAGGACTACCGAATCCACGAACGCCATGTGGAGGGAACTTTGTGCTGAGTACCAGTTTCTTTGCGTCCTCGACTGTGTATAAGAGGGGCACAAGGACCGCGTGAGCACCGCTATCCAAAGCACCTTGAGAGTGTCAGCTTTGAAGGTCTAGCTTGGTGGAAGAACCTACGTTTGACCATATAGCCCTGGTTATCAGGAATCCGTACTACAGGAGAAACACCACAAGCTGCAATAGCTGGAACAGCCTCATGCATTGCTGCATCTGGATGTGCGGTATTGTTAGGATCATGTGAAAGCAGTTGCAGTATTGATCAAGGGATCGGTGGGTTCGCATTCAGTGCCAAGCGATAGGACGTCAAGACCTGAATTTCATATTTTATACACCAGACTCAAAGCAAAGTTCAAACGACCAGGCTTCAAGTATAACTCTATTGTTAAGCCGTTCGAAGTCCGCCGAGTCAAAGTGTAACTCGGTCTTGGCGAGTGCCATTTTCAGACGTGTTTATCGGGCCTTGACACTAGTCGTGGAGTAGAACGTGTAGCTCTTTTCAATGAAATATCTCCCTACCATCTATGTTTCCATCTGAAGAAGGTCAGTATTGCCTTAAACACTAGTTCTCCCCTCTCAAGCTACTTGGTTTCTTCGGGGGGAGTGCCCATAGAATGGGTCTAGTAGACTTACGTTCACAATCGACCACCACAAAATCTACCCCAGTCCTTGCCAGTGTTCTCGAGATATTTGAGCCTGGCGCCATTTGCCAGCACCCAAAAGCCGCACTTCCTTCATCCATTGCCACTTTCAGACGGTTTGCCGCCTTCATTGACGCCATAGTGCTATTCCGACAGGGTGTCTTTATATTTCTCGCAGCACGTAAAACCGAGTTGAGGGAATGAAATGAGGTCTTCCCAGACAGTCTTACCCAGCTCCGAAGAAGGAATTGATGCTGATACATTTTCTATTGCCCTACCCCACATTGACTCTAGCCCATCCCACTATCAAGAGAAACAGTCATCACGTGGTATAAGCTTGGAACCTCTTATACCGGACATTTGCAATTGGAGATACTTCAAGTATTTCTCAAAGTTGACAGAGGAAGACGGAGACAGGAGAATATTAGTGTTGCTTTTGCTCAGATTTCAAGCCAGACATGGGTCTCTAGAACTGGTATTTTGTCATGTACACGAGACACAACCCCCACCCACGCCACCCCCACTCCACCAGACCTGTTGTCGAGCCTGGTAGGACAATCACCAACTATGAAAAAAGCATCATATCAAAGCTGTGTTTTCTATCGGTTTCCTAGTAGCGGTCCTGCAAAGTTGTTACAAAAGTAAAAATTGTCTCCAGGCGCTACCCTACCCTACCCCTCAATTTAACCTTCTCCACAAACAGAACCTGCATGATGCAAGTGCTGGCGCAGGACCAGTAGATGCCAGATTTGAGGCTAGAGGTTACTTTGAAATTCTTACAGTATCAGTTAAGTTTTTATAAGCTGCTGCTAATACGACACTACCTACACTATCCAAGAGCGCGCGTACTGTACTCGAGTAGGATCCGCGCCGTTGCATGGATGCAACTTGTAACTCATGACAGAAGTAAGTAGGTCAGCTGCTTTTGCGCGAATTGCCTTACTCGTACAAGCAGCGGTGAGATGTACAAGAACAGTAGGTACAGAAGTACGAGTAGTGGCCGTCAAAGCCCGAAATCCGAGATAAATACGTATTGCAGCGGTACCGAGTAGTGGCAAATACTCCGTAGTGGAATATTAAGTACAGTAGAAAGCCGGGGGTGCCTGCCGGTGACATGTGTCTGTTCTGTGTCGTCGGTCGTCGCTGAAATAATATCGCATACGTGACCCCCACGCTATTCAAAGGTCGGCGCGGGGCAACCCTGCAATTGAACCCTGCAAATCTTACTGATCAGACAATGGCTGTGGAACCACGCTTTTGGGTGCAACTACTACCACCGGCCTTACTCCTTACACATTTGTTGCTTCGTAAGATCGGATACCGTACTCACTTTTTTTTTAAGTCTAACAGTGGAGACTGTTTTTACTCCACATGACTAGGGGTTATAACCATTCAGAGCTTCTGCTAAGGGTGCAATTTGAGCTTATATTCATGATTTAAAATGTAAAAGACCATTTAGAGGCTAATGCTAAGGCTGTATAAAATCCTTCCAAAACCGCAAAATAGAGGATCGCCATTTAAGATCTATGCTAAGAGGTCTAAGAGCTATAATTTAAATGATTCTAAGATATTTAGTAATTGCAATTTAATACTAAACTAATACCCAAATATCTAATAAGCGTAGAGTATTAAATTAACTAGTTAGAGCAGCTATATTAAAGTTATAAACAAGAGAATAGATAAAGTAATTGCGTTTTAAAGTGATTGCGTTTTGAAGTTATTAATAGCTTAATTAAAACTATAGTTCTATAGACTATAGAAATACTATTCTAATACTCTTAATTACTATAATCATCTTATTATACCTATATTATTATATCCCCTACGCTCTTAGTAGCATTTTGCTCCTTATAGCAATGTCTCTAGGCCTTAGAATAGTAAGGTTCTAAGCCTCTAACACGCATTTATTATCTCTATTAAAACTATTGCCCTAATAGTGTCTTTTAAGGCAATTGCTAAGCTACTTAGAGATAGTATAATTGCTAGTACCTATATAATAATATATTATTATACCCTTTATTGTACTACTAATTCGGAGCGCATAACTAATATACTAGAAGCATTATAAGTTAGATCGAGGTCTAGACTAAAATAGAAGGTTAAGAATAGCTTCGCGTTTTCTAGATATATAAGGCAGATATTAATAGATAATCCACATTTGACTTTTAGAGTATATACCTTCTATTAATAATCCAACTAATAGGAATAGGAGGTTTTAGAAGAATAAGGCTAGGATATAAGCCTTAGTACTATAAATAAGGTAGCCTAGAAGTATACTAATAATCCTATCTTTATAAAGCTAATTGTATAAAAGAAAAGCTAGAATAAGTGTTACCTTAATAGCTTTAATATAGTATAGTAAGTAGCCTTTTGTAATTAGGTGATCCTTTATATTAAGAATAGTAATATATTTATTTATATTAATAAAAGTTATTTAAATATTAGAGAAGTAAGCTCGATCTATATTTTTAGAGATACTAGCATTTAACTAATAGAAAAGTTATGTTTTTTATTCTAAATAGGCTTAATATAAGCAGATCCCTTCCTAGAAGAGCCTAGCCCTCGCGTACTTCGCATTTTGCCTCCTTATAATTCTTCTACTAAATCGAGGATATACTCTTATATTTTATATTATTTAAGGCGCCTATCAATCTAAGAATATTACTATAATGCAAGGATAATGCGCTAAAAACGTCTTAATATAGTAGAAGAAGAGATGCTTTACACTTATATTCCTAGGAGCAATATATAGTGATCTATAAATAGAAAGACTCGCTTAGATTTAGGATTCTAATTTTAAGAAACTCGATTACAATAATGTAGTACAAGTACTTAAAGACATTAATAAATATTAGGCTATAGAGATAGCAGTATAGATTAAGCTAGTAGCATATCTAAGAATAGGCTTATAGCTTTATATACAAGCAGTTTATAATAATATTAAGAGAGATAGAACTTAAAACCCTCCTCGCGTTACTACTAATAATACAGATTAGATTTATTATAGAACGCCTAAATAAGAGTTTAAATTTATGCCTTAGATATATAGAAAAGGTAAGAATAAGATTAGAAAGGGAGGTATTAATTAGTTTATCTATAGAGAGTATATTCTACTTAATCTTATCTTCTCTTACTATTAGAATGTTTAATGCCTTAATCTAGATAAAAAGATCTAGTTTATTAATAATAATGTATTACTTCATCTAAAGGCGCATAGATTGCTTACAAATTATATAATTAAGTAGCTTTAATTCTACTATTTACAGCTTGTTCTACTACTAATTTTAATATAGAAATAATATCTCTAGAGTGCCTAGCTAGCTACCTAATTCTTCTAACCTCTATCTAATTAAAGAAGCATTTGACTAGCTTAAAGATAAGCTAAATAACCTCTCTTACAAAAACGCTATAAAACCTACTAAAGATAATACAAAAATCTAGATAATAAGAGCATAGAAAGAGAGGATAAATAAGCGCTATTTCAAGCTATATAGGGGGTTTGCGCTATAGATAATGCTCTATAGAGACTTAAATCCCTCTAGTAGAAACAACTTTTAGGAATAAAATTATTTCTATTCTTATTATCACTATTATTACTATTAAAAACAACCTCTACAAGCTCTTAAACGCACATCCCGCTACTATTTTATTATATAAATAGGTTTGCTTATAGGACCCTTACTATTATACTAGAATAAGCCTTAGAATTAATAATTCGATACCCTAGAGAGTTAGGAATAAGATTAATCTAACTATAGAAGGTAATACTATTAAGAAGAGCAGTACTAGTTATAAAGTTTATATTGCTTTAATATAAATCGAGAAATAGATGCTCATTTGTAATAGGGCGCTAAGAGGCAGTAGGGAAGTTTCTTAGGGTCCCTATATATAGTTAGTAGAGGATAGGGAGTTAGGAATAGCTTTAGAGCATACAGATATAGCTAAATTGTTAGCCTAGCATTTTTTAAGTAGTTGGTTTTTAGGTTTTAGGTTTTAGAGAGCTATATTAGTCAGGTTGTAAAGTTTATTAGGAAATATAATACAAATTTAATAGGGGATTTAACACTACCTCTTTATGATTCTAACGTTATGCTTTGACCTTATAAGCCCTTATAACCTCATTTTATAAGCGTTAAATACTATATAAAAACAGTCTCCACTATTAGACTTAAAAAAAAAGTGAGTATGGCAACTATGGCTTTGGGTGTGTTGTAATAGTTTGTATTGTATTGTACGAGTATCTAAAGGAAAACAAACTTTTGCTAACGGAGTATGAGGCGGGTTTTAACACTTCAGGCTCAATACCACATTAAGAGCATTTGACATTTGTTGAGGCGAAGCATCTATATATATACTATTTATATTTCGTATGTAATTACCTCCGTACACTCATCAAAACCCATCCGCCATCGCTATTCCTTCCACGAATAAGACCTGAGAAAAATATGGTTGAGAAGTTGAGATGTTCCCAATTCAGGAACTAATTCGACTCGGATATCGGATCGCTCTGTCCTGTCCTGCCTGCCCCGGTGAAGTAGTGGCCGGTGGTCCTCAAATTGAGTTTGCGAACCCCGCGGCTTCTCTTTCTGCCAGCACCAGCACCAGCACCAGCACCAGCAAAATTGCCATTTTCTCTCTCCCCTGCAATCTCACCGCTCCAACCCACTTCTAGGCCCGGCTAGTTGACGACTTGCACCAGTTTTCCTTTTGCGGCTACTTTGGGTAATTATGCACTCTGAAAGTCAGGAGTCAGTAGTCAGGACTCCAACTCATCCACTTTCCGGATTCCCCTACTGTACTCGAGTACAATAAGCAAGCAAGGCAAGGTCTTGAACCGGATATGCGGTCGCCAATAATAACAACTCGCCCTGGCTTTGCCATCATTCCCTTGGCGCTAGTCATACAGTTACAGTAACGCTTAGTTACGGAGTATTCACGGTACTTATACCTGGTATCTTCTGTGGGGCTGCTGACCCTTGCCATGCCATGCCTTGTCATGTCTAATCCCTCCTGTTTGTACCACCGCCGAAACTGCTGGACTACTTCATAAAGGGGCCTCACCTCCCACCCGTCGTGGGGTTTGGGGTTTTTTTATTACTATTTGTCTCCAGTCTTAACTCTCCACCTTAAGTTTACTCTCAGAGGCCTTGTCACTTTCACTCTTATTGTCTGATTACTTGCAACGATCCACTGCGTGACGTAGTTCTCCTGGCTACTTAAATTTCTACTTGCTCCCTCATCCTCGTACTTATTGTATACTCTGACATTGCATTGTCTGGACGTACTTTCCTTCTGAGACGCGCTTCCACCAAAAGCAAATAATGATGTTAAGCTACGAGAATCGACCAGCCATGGGACAGAACGCTTCAACTACGCCTGATGTCCTACCGATATCCGCTTCTACGCCTTCATCCAGCAAGACAATGAACCGCACCAGTGCAGACAAAAGTCAATCTGCCTCGAACCATTCTCACATTTGGTTGGTCACTGGCCCGGCAGGATGCGGCAAGAGCACTGTGGCACAATCCATAGCGAATGCCCTGAAACTTCCCTTCATTGAAGGAGACGAGGTAATAGCTATCCTCTCAAACACACTTTATATCTTTCTAACACGCTCCAGTTCCACCCCCCCGCCAACGTCGAAAAGATGTCCAAAGGCATCCCCCTCACCGACGCCGACCGCTGGGACTGGCTCACGACGCTGCGCGAAGAGGCGCTGCGCCAACTGGTGGACTCGG
>QGMG01000975.1:0-14337 GCA_007825325.1 Lachnellula cervina
CAGGGGCAGGACGGAGATCTCCATCACTATTGGGTGGAAGGTGTTATGCTCTGAGCCCCACTTAAGATCCACTTACAGGGCAGGGGTCACTACCAGTTTAGGCTTAGTCTGCTTATGTCGAGCATTTTCCGAGCGATGGCTGCTGACAGCATTGCGGGGAATACTGTGACCTGTGACCTGTGACCTGTGACCTGTGACATGAACTAATGTGTCACGTGTGTATGTCTCTGCATTTTAATATCTTTATTAGGAGATGATCAAGGTAAATTATATAGTTGAGTATGAGTCGTGAAAACTGCAATCGTATCTATGTAATGAACAGAAATATCTTCACTATCACAGCAAGCACGTGCCCATCGGCATGAATGTCTAAAATATGCCTCCCCTCCCTCGCCTCGCCTCGCGCTGCGTTGCGCTGCCCGCCATCTTCATGTTGGTACTCCGTACAGTACTGTACCTCCGTATCGTACTAGCTCTAGCCTAGCCTCCCCTCCCCCCTGCACCTTCGCCTGCCACGCATTATTCCGTATTGATACTATTGAAGGCAAGAAACTTTCATCCCAGGTAGTTAGGTAGCTCGGTAGCTACAAGTACTCGTCTCGTACAAGTATTCTGTTCTCGTTGTCCAACACGCTGAAAGTAACACCACGAGTCCATCGCAATCATGGCTTCCGTTACTTCTCTCGACAAGGACATGCGCAAATTGCGCCTTGATCGCTACACCCCGCAGGCTGCGAATGAAGTCCGGACTTTCGTCGAGGATTCCCTGGGAGAACGCCTACCACCAGGAGATCTGCTTGAGAGTCTGAAAGATGGAGTTGCGCTTTGCAAGTATGATACCGTCCCCAATCCTTATTGTATGGGAATCACTTGCTAATACGTACCTACCTACCTTAGACTTGTCAACCTCGCCGTACCCAACACGGTGAGATTCAAGACCAAGGCCACCATGCCCTTCGTTCAGATGGAAAACATATCTCTATACCTCTCAGCATGCAAACAGCCCCCCTTCAACCTCCAATCCCACGACATGTTCCTCACAGTCGATCTCTACGAATCCAAAGATCCCGCCCAAGTCTTACAATGTCTTGGCGCATTCAGCAGAGCCGCGCACCGAATAGCTCCTTCGAAATTCCCGAACCAAATCGGCGGAAATTCTCGTGGCGTGGTAAGTCCGCAAGCCACCGGATCTGGAGCAGTTGGAGGTGGTAGTTTTGGCAATCGAGGGCGAGGTCTCTCAAGTGCGAGTAATACTTCTTCGGCCTATAACCCTAGCGCAAGACCGGCCGGCTCTCTAACACCAACACGAACTGGTGACTCTAACAGTGGAAGATGGAGTCCTACGAAGAGCTCTAAGCCTCTCTCGCCTGGCGGGGTGAGTAGTTGGAGTAAGAAGTCTGATGAAGGCGCAACATCGCCGGCATGGAACATAGCGCAATATGGTTATATGGGTGGTGCAAGTCAGGGAAATCTTGGGGTTTCGTTTGGTGGTAGACGTCAAATCACAAGCGCTGGTCCTAATGTTCCGAATATGGCCGAGAAAGAGAAGAGACGAAGGGAGAAAGAGGTAGAGGAGGAACGATTAAGAGCTGAGGTTGAGGAGGAAGCTCGTAGGAGCGAAGAAGAGGCGGCTGCCGAAGAAGAGAGAGCGCGAATCGCCGAGGAAGAGAGATGGGCAACGGAGAGCAGAAAATTGAGGGAACAAGAACGGCAAAACGCTGCCGAGGAGAAGAGAAAATGGGAGGAGGAAGAGCAGAGATGGCGATTAGAGGAGGAGGGACGTCAGAAAGAAGAACGAGAAGCAGAAGCCAGGCTGCAGGACGAGCGAAAAACAGCACGCGGCAACAGCGACGCTCGATTACGAGGACAGTTTTTGAGTCAATACCAGGCCGAGAATGGCGCTTCACAGGATAATTCGGGGAGCAGTCGAATTAAGGAGTTGGAACGAGAACTGGAACTAGCGAGAGAACGAGAAAAGCAATACGAGAGAGAACGGCAGGCGAAATTAGGTGAACGAAACCATCAAGCAATGGAGGATCACGATTTAGCTGTACGAATGAAAGAAGAAAACTCCAAATCACGACCGCGGTCACGCAGTAGACCACGAGCACCACCACGCAAAGCCAGCGAGGAAGAATGGCGACGAGACGAGCGGGATTACCTCCGCAAGCAATGGAGTAGTCAACATAGTTCCGAGGAAATTACCGCTCCATTACCTTCAAAATCACCGCGACCCTTACCAGAACCCGCGCCCCCAGTTCGAGTGGTGAAGAACAACACCGGACCCTCCTCAAGACCTCTCCCCGACCCAACAAAATACGCCTCATCATCCAACCCATCACCCAATTTGCCACAGTCTCAAAACCGCACCGACAGATACCTCTCATCGAACCCCGCACCCCAACAAGCTAAGCCAACCACTACCTACTCCAATGAAATCGGCGGCTTCGACAGTACAGCTGAGCGTGATTCCGAGGACCGCCGCCGTCTTGCTTCGCAGCAGAAGACTAAAGCTGGCGGATGGGCTTCCAAGTCGCTGCTAGAGCGCGAGATGGAGATGGAGAGGCAGCGCCAGCAAGAGTGGGAAGAAAGCCAGAAGGAGATTAAGACTAAAGTTCCTGCGGGTGCTGGTGTTGATGGGATTGGAGGGGGGATTGGAGGGAAGTGGGATGTTAACCAATGGACTGGTTATACGGGTGGCGATGGACAGAATAGAGGTACGCAAGGGATTGGTAGTGGCAGGAGACAGATTGTTGGACCAAGACCGCCGCCTCCGGGTCGTTGAATGAGTTAACGAATGTTTTGGCTTTGTCTTGAATGATTGGGTATAAACGGGACAAGATTGGTTGGGCGGTTTGAGGTTGAGCGGGCGTCACTGAATGATAGACGAGCGATGAGCTAACGAATGAGAATACCTATAGACAGTACCAAATCTCAGTTCTCCGACGTATGCCCTGTGTTCCCATCCATTTGAATCTAAATCTTGCATCAGTGCTCACTTAACTCCAAGTGGAAGTTTCTGTTTCTTTCGTATTTTTCAACCAATTTCTCAACCAATGATGAAATTTCGAATAGTGCATACGTTTACCTTGAATCTTTCATTTTCTCCTATCTCCATGTCTGTCGTTCCTTCAAGCTATGGCCCCCAAAGTCTCCTCAATGGATAGTTCCTTCCTCGTACTGTCTACGAGTATCATGTACGAGCAGGAAGAATCTTAGAAATCCAAAATGATATATTGCCACGAGCATTCACTACAGGGATATTTACCGTCGCTCTGCACCAAGACACAGGCTCCTCAGCAGAGCTTTTGGGTCTCTTCATATGGGTGGTAGTAATGTGGCGGGGAAGATCACTAGGAGTTCGATAATAGAGGCTCTATTATAGAGCCAACTTGCGTTTGTCTCTCTTCCCCGTACAGGAAAACAAGACGTAATGTACTGCACGAACCTGCAGACACAAGGGTCTTAACATGAGTTCCAGAAGATACCCCTCGACGTTCCCCACCGGAATACTTCATGGACATGCTTGAATAACACACCTACTCCGAGGCAGGCAACAGAAAAACCTCCATGCTGGGCCCAACTTATTTTAAATGTGGATCTGAATTGAAACAAATCAGATACATTGATGCAAATGCTAAACTTTGTACTGTGCATGTTTTGTAATCGTCGTAAAGCCCGCTTCCGTCCCAAGTCTAAAATACAAGAAGTAAAGTTTCATACTCTCTTCACCCGTCCGGGCAGACCATCTCTACACACCACCACCAGGGCACATGAATATACAAATGTAAGCCCAGCTTACTCGCAAGGGTCAACCCAAGCATCGAGATCCGAGTTCTTCAGCAAAGATGAAAACCCAGCTACGCCACAGTCCTTCGACCTGGCATCAGCAGTTATATTATTAGGCACACCGTCTGGGTATTCGATATGAAATACTGGCTTGCCGGCAGTAATGAAAGGCTGGAAACCATCGCATTCGTTTTGTTCTACGCACTGCTCATTAACCTGCCATTCCATGATAGGTAGCGTCGCTTCCACCAGATCCTTTGCATTCTTCAGACCAATAGACATGCCGCGGGAGTGAGCAGCATCGGCAAGGAACGTCAGGTAGTTCACGGCATCGTCTGCTGTGAGACTAACCCCGCTGTCATTGTCGTAGACATCTACGTTATCCGGATCGACGCCATCGCATCCCTTAGTCTGCGCCTGCTCGATACGAGCGGTCATGATCGTGCGGACGTTGGCTGAATTGGTGTTCAACCACCACTCGCCTGGCCAGCCATCCATCGCTAATCCCTTGTCACTTGCCTGGAAAGAAGCAGCATCTGAACGCCATTCCTCGTAGGAACCCGCGGAGAAGTAGCAGATGACTTTCTTGTTATTGGATTTGAGATTGGCAATCGTTGTTGCGTCGTTATCGAAAAGATCAATATCGTACACTTCGGCCGCATAGCTGACATCGATAACTGCCCCTATGAGTTGGATTTGCCACTTTGTTCCGGCTGCTGGCTTCCAGTATGAGCTAGAACTTGTTGAAGAAGCACCGGATGCTGCTGCTGCCAAGACATTTGAGCTCGTCGAGGTAGTTTTAGAAGCGCCAGAGGATGTGATAGTGACTGGTGGAGACGAAGACAACGCTGTGGGTACGTTTGAAGATGATGTCGCTGTATCATCATCGTCGTCGTCGTCGTCGTCGTCGTCGTCGTCTCCCGTGGGAGTTGGGATAGGCGAAACTGTTGAGGAGCCGCTTTCAACGAAGCTGTTTGTGAAAGTTCCAATGACTCCTTTTCCTGACGGGTAGGATATTGAGGTCACTACCGCGGAGCCATTGGAGGTAGATGTCGGTTTGTAACCGTGGCTATGATGGTGATGGCCAGTGGAATCTGCTCCTCGCCAATCACGCTCATAGATGGCAGCACCGGAAGATGAATGAATAAGAACAGCACTGAATGCAAAAAGAGTGTTAAATATTGAAGGCATAACAAATATAAATTGAAATGAACGTGGTAAATGAATGTGTATATACGAGAATTCAACGTATGTGCATGAATATTAAACCACAATGAAAGAGCTGAGATGGCTAGAATTATATATGATTTGAAGTCACTGGGTTTTCCCACACTTCATGACTACCGTATGGCATGTTTACCCCTCGAGGAGAGCAGAAAGCTCCCAAGTAGTTAGTGATGCTCCCGAGACAACTTGGCAAAGCGCGATGGATGCAAGACCTGTCAAAAATCGTTTCGGATTATGACATGAGTTTGCTTGGCTGAAAACTTACGCCCAATCTTAGAAGACCCATCGACTGATAACTGCAGTGCATCGATACATCACACATTCGCATATTTCGTTACAGTAAAGAAAGGGTAGGCCCATGGACAACAGGGAGGGGAAAGAGCTCTACTGGAAAATAGGGGTAGTTCAACCTCACCTCGTGTTGTTACTACGTTACTATACTACTACAATACTACACTACGTAATATCTCCCAAACAAGCCATCTCGGCATGTTTTAAGCTTCCTCATATTACAATACGCCGTACAGGTATTTTCTGCCATGTTCCCATTTCGCGGATATGCTGCAGCCCAGATGCACCTCCCTCTTGGCGCATACTCGCAGATTGAAGGTAGCATCGACTGTGACGGTGGCTTGAAGGAATACCGAGTATCGAAAGGACCTACCAAGTCAATTATAGTTACCTAATGCCCAAACATCGGCTGGATATGTCTTTCTCGGGACTCTCGGGTAGATGAGACTATAGCGGGAGCGGGAGTAGCTGCCAACTAACTGGACAGAGAAAAGGGCCTGGTGTGTGACCACTGACCGACCATACATGAAACGTATGTATTATTAGCTTTAGAGCCGCATATGATACCGGTATTGCACTTATCAAGAATGCCGACAACTCATCTCATGCCGGAGAGTCCAATCTAATGGCAAAACTTCTCCACGTCAGTCTTTTTGGAATAGCTGTTATAATTACCTTTCTCATCCTGTCGCACTTTCTCCAGCCGACTAATAATGAAACCTTGCAACAGCTACACCCTACCCTTACAGTACTGCGAGCAACGCAACGCAACGCTAAAGATCGCAATCAGTGCCACAAACGAGTGTTCAAAGGACATATTAAATGGTATCATAAATCACTCTCAAAACATACAATTTGAAGCACAAGATGCTCCCATCCTAAAATCCAACCTTCAGCGCCTCCATCTTGCTCGCAGCGCCCCCGACCCCACCCTCCTTCAACCCTGCCCTCTTCCAATCCCAATAATTTTTCCTCACCCTATCGTACTTGTCACCCAGCAATCCCAGCGCCTTAACTGCCTTGGCATTCTCTCCCTTCTCGATCCAAACATCAGCCAAGAAGTCAAGCGCATGACTACTCCTAACATCCTCCTCCTCACCCTCCCCAATTTTTACAAACTCCCCCGCAAACCACTCCAGACTAGCTAGGTCCCGCCCACCTTTCTTCAGCACGCCTCTCAAGTAATTCCACGGACTCTGGTTCTGCGGCGCCTCAAAGTAGCCGCTTTCCCGAACTCGATTTCCCTCTCCAAGACCCCCTCGGGAATCTTAGGATCGTACTCTGTAGCTTTCGAGCCCTGCGTCGCGTATTTGGGGTCTGAAAATACGACGAAGAAACGATGAGACCATGCACTGTTATTCCTGACATCTCTACGCAGCAAGTCTTCAATAGACCTCAGCTCCGTCTCGTTGAACATATCTAGTTTCCAACATAGGTATTGGCGATATGACCAGACATGATAATTCTTACCATCCTGTTCAAACATCTGCGTCATAAAACCCCTCTCGCTTTCCTCTAAAGCCTTAACGGCGTCCGGGGAGATGGTAGGGATTAGATGGTCGATGAGCAGTTGGCGGTGGTGCCAGATCTGGTAGTTCTTTTGGTTTTCGAGCGCGACTTCATTTACCCATTCTAGTTCTTCTGTGAGTGAGGATTGGAGGGAGAAGAGCGTGGAGGCTCGGTACAGCCACACGGTGTAGTGGGCGGGGTTGAGGGAGATGATGTGTTCAGTGAGGGTGAGGACACGGGGACTGTGTTCTTTTGCCGCCATTACTGCGCGGAGATAGCCCATTGCTGTTTAAGTATGTGAGATAGAGATGCTGGCAGGTGGGTAGGGAACATACCTTCCGCGTATTCGTCCGTATATGCTATTTGTGCCAATGCACCCTCCCCATCATCCTGTGGTATAGGCACCACATCATCCCACTCCGGATTGCCCTCATAAAGCCCCATTCTATTCCCCTGGAGTAATCCAATAAGTTTTCTTCTATTTCTCTCGTCCTCAACAGCTCCCTCGGAAACTTCCCCGTCCTGTATCTTTTCCCTCCGGTCTCTGAACCGCACACTCTCCCTCCGCAATCCCTGCAGCTGCCGTTCCCTTTTCCTATACTGCGCGTACTCCTCTATTGTATAAGTCCCCAGTTCCTGTCCTCGACTATCCTTCCCAAGGTCTCTAGGTTTCGGTAGCGGAATAGGGATGTTCTGCTTTTCGACCGCGGCCCAGAATTCCTTCTGCTGCGGAGCAGGCCAGGTTCTCCAAACGCCCGTCTCGAGGAAGCGGGATTTTGCGTATGCTGATTTCTCCGTGGGTGTAAGAGGAGATATGCCCTTGGTTTGAGCGAGCGTGAGAAAGGGCCGCGAGGACTGGTAGAGATCTTGGTGGAGGGAGGAGATGGAGGGGTCTATTAGAGCTTTTATCAGCAAAGTTGCGGCTGCAGGTTTGCCAAAGAAACAAATCCAATGGGGAAGCTAAAGGCACAACTTGAGTAGCATACGTTCTCTTGGTGGCTCTGGAGCTTCAGGTTGAGCTTTCGGAGGTTTGGAGGCTTTTGGTGCCATTGTTATGTCGAGGTGGGGGAATTTCCATCATTCAGGAATGTCAGCCGCAGCCTCGCGTACCAAGAACAATACTAAGAGGCTTTCAAAGAACATTCTGCATGCTACAGTAGTGTGTTTGTAATTATTATATTTATACACTTGTTGTGTTTTGTTATATTTTACGGGTTTTTGTTGTTGATTATCCAGCAATATTGCTCCGAATAGAAAAGCCTTGCGTCTTATGAAAGCCCAAAAGCTTAAGCCCCCCCCCCTCCGACCTCATACCTGGTTCCCCCCTTTTGTACAGCCTGCTGTTGCCAGCGTGATCTAATCTTCTACCCTCCAAAACTTCCATGCATCTCGATCACCAGCCTCACCACGCACTCCGACAAGTTCTTCGACACCCTCGATGCCATCAGCATTCAGGAACTTCTCTTGGTCAATCTCCTCTCCTCCGTCATCATCCTCCATTCCATTCTTCAGCACAGCTGGCCAAAGAACCCCGACTCCATCACAACCTAATGTCGTCTCGAATGTGCGATAATTTTCGTCGTCCAACGATTCTTCTAAACGCTTCATCCTTTGAGGTGTAATATCTGGCTTAAGTAGAGTAATTGCGCAGCCTCCTCCACCAGCACCTGTCAGTTTGGTCCAACCAATACCCTCGTGATCAACCAATTCCCGTATCCGCTCTAATCTGGGATGCGATACTCCCAAAGCAACAAGAAGCCCATGATTGACCGTCATTAGACTCCCGACCTGTTCTAAGCTCGACAGCTCTTCGTTATCAAAATCTTCGTGTCCAATCAATGCCGCAGCTCCTTCTGTGACCTTTCCTATCGCATGTAATATAGACTCGGTGATTTGAGGATGCTTTTCTTTCAACGCTGCGACTTTTGCAACCTCAAATGCAGTAGATTTCGCTTGCTTGGTATCCACTAGGAGTAATGGTAGCTCGGGGAAATTCCAGAGGGGATCGACGCGGGGTGGCTTATTATAGTTCGACCGTTGGAAAACAACAGCCTTGCCTTGGGTCGCAACTGTATTATCCACCCCGGAAGGGTTTCCATGGATGCACATTTCTCCTACAAAAGCCCATTTGTTGATACGATCTATCTGCAAGCGCCCTTCTTCGGCTGGTTGATCGGGGTGAGGTCCAGAAAGTGTGCGAATTTGCAACAAGAGGGCAGCCGAGAGACAGACAGATATGGAAGCACTGCTGCCCAAGCCCGCAGCAATCGGTATTGTCGATCGAAGCGTGTATAAACATCCATTAAACGAGGGTGAACCAAGGGACAGTAGTAAATACAAGAAGCAGGAAGCAGAGTTCTTGTGGACCTTTCGAATGTCATCTGCAACCCCCACCGAGACAGTTTCAAGATGCGGTTGCAGAGCTTCGACGAGGTCTTTATCGAGCTCGGTGACAAGGTCGTAATAATACTTCTTCTTGGAAGGATGTGAGAAGGTAGCCCATGGAAGATCGTCAATGTTCCAGGTATGAGAGAGGTTGATATCGGGAAAGCGGAGGGATATTGTTCGTTTTGACTTGGAGAGCGCTGTGACGAGGAGGTAGGAGCGAAGAGAAATTGCAGCAGCAATGGCAGGCTGTTTCCTAGTCAGCAAGCACGCGTTGACGCAAAGCCAGCCCAACGCACCTTTCCATGGACTACTGCATGCTCCCCAAAGACGATGACCTTGCCAGGAGCCGACACCATGAAAGACGGCATCATGGGCGACGATTGCTTCCTCTCTAGAGGCGACCTGGGACTCCTGAGGGTGCCATTGTTATGGATCTTGGTATTCACCAGGTCGTCGGCCAGCCCATTGATACGAAGGCTGCTGCTGCTTGCGTTTGAATGAGGTGGCATACCGGAGGCGGAGGAGGGCGAGTTCGGCGAGGTGTCGGACGGCGATGGGGTCTCAATGTGTAGGGAGGCTGTAGTTGTAGTTGTGGTACTCGAACTTGATCGCGAATGGTTCTTGGAGTTTTGCGACTTTGCGCCGATAGACCTTCGGGTCTGGCTGGTCATTGCACAGTGTTCATGCTATGTGTGGGTGACTGCGACTGCAATTGCAGCAGACAATGGGAACTTTGTGTGTGAGTAGCAAGTGTGAATAATGGATGTACGGTATTATTCACGACATCTTTCTCTATACAGTGAGGGGATTACTACAAAGTACGGATGCGGATGCGTACGGTGATCACCACAGGCCGTTGCACCACCTGGAGTTCCGGGGTTTTCGGGCCATCCTTTCCTAAACCAGCATGCCTGAGCATGCCCGAGCAAGCCTATAAGAATCAACCCCTGCGTCGTCCCCTTTTCCAGAACAACGGGTCGGATGCTTACCTTATTAGTGACTTATATTTCTCCGACTTACTCGAGGACTTCATCTACACATATAAATGAAATGAAATGTAGTCCCAACACCTACCCAGAAGAAAGTCTTCTCAATTTCCTGCTGTGATTTGAATACTCTTATTACTGTAGCCATGTCTCCTTGTTTTTTCCTACTTTTTTTCTACTCTGTACATCACAATGTAAGGCTCTCAGTCGTCTTCACCTCCTTCGGCGCCTCTTTTACGCCCAGACATGTGATCCGGGCAGCTTAGTCTTCTTATAAGCAAGAGATAAAAACCACATATGTTCTATTTCTAGCTTTAATCCTCTTCTAGAACCTTAGCAGTGCGCTTAGAACTAATTCCCCTTTACGAGTTCTGTTTCTCGGCATTCTTCTTCTGCTCTTGAGCCTTTAGGCCTACCTTAACATACCTACGTCAGTTCGACAGATAGATTAAGTTTGCTCTCTGTTTCAAGTTTGAACTAGTGGTGTCTAAACCAAGACTGTATTTCCCCGCAGTGACCTACCCTGCCCTAACTTCCTAAGGTACCTGCGATGTTGACATGATCTTTACACTAAGTTCTTAGTCTCCAATGGGATTCCTATCCGGAATTCTAGATCTCACAAGGCCAACCTATAGCAAAGTTTATTTCAGCACTTGTATGTATCACACTTGTATCTCTCCTCACTCAAATAATGGAGTAACATACTAGGTATTCGCATAAGACTAAGTAAACTGCGGGGTTGCCCCCTTTTAAGCGAGCCGGACTATAATACCTAAGGTATGGTATGTAGTTTTATTACTTTAGATAGTAGTATGTGGTTCGAGACTTAAACTGACATTATATTAAAATCGATTCTCTACACACTACTTTGTGTTATCTTGCAGTATATCGAATGTCTGTCAAACAAAAGCTGCGGCATCTCAGTTATGCCACGTGCTACATCACGAGCATTATTACACAAAGGTCATGCCCCTAAATAAAGCGCAACAACATTAGCTAGGTAGATAAATTATTATCAATGCAAACTTCTAGCACGCCGTCGATAAAAGACGAACTGTTTGAGTTTATACTCTAGTATTGACCCCCACACAAGAGAGCATCGAGCTCTCACTTCTCCTCGAAAGTGAATACGAATTTATAGCTTAGGCATCACTTTATTAAAAGCTACACATATCAAGGAACACTTCCTACAGCATAACATGAATTCCGAGAAAGAGGTGTCCGCATGAATGCTAGGCCCCATGCTTCTAAGACGAATCGCTCCGAACTTGTGTGACATGAAAACTTGCACTATATCACCTGCCTCACATTTTGACTCGTTTGTCAGTTTCTACACAAAGGCAGGAAGGGGTAATTTCGAAACCATATCAAACTAAAACCGTCCGCGAGTAATGAGCATATATCCTACTTCTGCTACGTTGATTTCTTCTTGCTCTGTTCTATTAGCTATATTTAGGAGACCAGCGAGGACGATTAAGGGAGACTTCGAGGGCTATAAATGCATGAAACTCTACGATTGTAATTCAAAATGTGATAGGCTTCATGCCGCCATCTTGAGGGGTGAGATAGAATCCAAAGAGCATGTGAAATGTTTCTTGCAAGATGGGTATGCCTTTTTTTAATAATAGATGCGAAAAACTGGAAAGAAACAAACAGAGTGTTCGGAAAGCTTGCTTGACGATGGAAAATAATATTAGCTGGATATCTGGATTGAGACAGCTGTATTTTAGTAAAATGTAGCTTTCTCTTTCTTGAATACCGCAATAAGAACATTTATAGTTCCATCATTTAGGTAAAGAATAATGGCTTAACATCCGCTTGTATGTCCCATCCCCCTTTTACTCTTGCCCTCTCTGACCAAACAAATTCTCAATACTTGCGACGCATTGTCGGGCAGTCGGAAGATGGTTCCAAGTAGTCTCGTCCCTAGAGTCCGTTAACAATAATCAGCCTCCTCACACTCTTTGAAGAGCACAGTATATCTAGCGAGGCTCCTTTGGACGACCCGCGTGTCTTGCAATAAACTATATACTTGACTACATCCATACTCAATAGCCTCCACTTGGAAGGCTGAACCGCCTATCTTGGCATGATTATCTGCATAAGTCACGGTGTAATTCATCCTGTAGAGTGGGGATTGTGCCCTCAATAGAAGCCTCAAATTCAGAGATATATCCGTCGAAAGACATGATAGGTAGACCTTGCCGTCTGAATCTTTCATATCTTCATCGTACGAAAGCTCGGCTCAATCGTGTGTCTTGCATTTGGGTAGAGAAGGAGGTCCTGCCTTTTAGAGATGGAGAGAGAGATTTGGTGCTCGAAGGTTCTCCAAAGAGGATTGGAATGGCTGTCGCCTAATTCGGGGAGCCCGTACTGAAGATGTTCCAGACATAAGTGGTCCATGTTTGGCGTGGTCTGGAGATCTTCCTAGTAAGATGAATGGTGGATGGAAAATCGAAACTTTCGGTCCGAAAGCTGAAAGCTCAAACATGAAGGGATCGCACAGAATCGTCCTGTACCTGCGCTTGCGCTTTTAGTTACCTGCTTCAGGTGATCCTAGGTTTGATTACCTATGTACTGTATTATCCGGATCTTCTGCGAGAGATTAGCAGTTTAATCATGCAATGCGAACAGTCCGAAGGAAGTAGCTTGCACGCTCGATGGAAGAAAGATATCCATCCCAAGGTAAATCCTAATTTGTTATTGTGGTTCTCCAATCTTCGAATTCGGCACTACCGAGACCCAAGGCAGACTCGCCATTTCTCTGATGTCGATGTACACTGTATAGTGCGCGCTTTTTGACAAGTAATGCAAGTCTAGAAGCTGTAGAGAAAGCAAAGGACTCTTAAAAGAGACGCTATTAGGAACGAGGCTCGTAACTTTCATCCGCAGTACAACAACTAAAGATCCTGCACCGGCTATCATATCGGCGAAGGAGCCGTTAAAGCTCAACCGCAGCAAGCCGGACTATCCAGGGCCTTCGTCCACGATATATCCAAAAAAAAAACAGTGGGCGCGCATTGAACGATTTTAAGGGAGTATACGAAATATAGACACAGAAGGATGATAATCAGAGTGCTAAATGCGACTTCTCCCGACAGAATTGACAGTCTATTTGAAGGATGTAAACAAATACCATACATACCTAGGGACGTAGATCCCTAGGAAGAACAACGTGAAACACGAAGGATTGAAGCAGAAGCCAGCAACGCCAAAAGGCACATTCTCGGCGACGATACTCATCTCTTCACCTCAATAGTAAGGAGATGCGTAACTTAGAAATATCTACTCCTTCCTACTCCGTAAAGTCTAGGAGCCGGAATTAGGCGAATCGGAAATAGAAATTATCTACGTCAAGTAGAATTTTCCTCCACCAGCTCCACCGTGCTAAAAACCCGCATCCACTCCCTTGGTACGAGTATAATTCAGATTGCCTACTTAGGCGTACTCGTATCTTGAAGACAGTCGTTGCAAAGAACCCCGCAAGCAATAATCAAGTAATTAACCTCCGTACCAGCCATAGAGCAGCGTCTGGATCTCCGCCGGGACTCTGAAACCGGCAGACCCAAAAAGGGGTGTTGCGAATCCCGACTTCTGGGAAGGATATTAATAATAAAGTTCATGGGGTTTCCTTGAAGCAGCGAGTCAAGGTCAAGTTAGTTTCTGAGCGGCGGTGGCGGTGGCGGTGCACTAGTAGATGTACTTAGTGGACAGCCCTACAGTACAGTACTTACAAATGCACTACCGAAGTAATTTACAATTTTGGGGCTGAAGTATATGTTAAATCATTAACCTGAAGAGGTTGGGCCAGAGCTCGCTCGCATGCGTATAATTAACACGTATAAGCAGAGGGCTTGGCATTGCTAATTCTTACTTGATGCTTACTCCGTGCCAAGCAGGACGAATAGGGCGGACTGGTTCGTAAAGGAGGCTGAGGAGGCTGAGGAAGCTAAGTTATTGTTAAATTTGAGATACGGATACAGAGGTAAATTTATTTGCTTTCTAGGGATAGTAGGTTAGCCCGTTAGGTTAGTCAGACAATATAAACAAGAATGATAAAATTACCTAGTGCCGTTGATTGGTTGACGATACGAATTCTATGTCCATTGTCTACGTACCGCCGTACCGCCGTACCGGTATCCATGGG
>QGMG01000976.1:0-14330 GCA_007825325.1 Lachnellula cervina
GTTGTCGGGACTGAAGGGGTGGAGATGGGCTTGTTGGAGTACTTCGCAATTCCATTCCCATATCCAATGGTTTGTTGTGGGGCGGAATGCGTTCTGTGGAGGTGTTTATCATCTTTAACTCTTTGGAGATTCGGCCCAGAATAGCATTGATATCTTTGATAGCCTTGCTTTGAGCGGTAGAGTGTTCCTCGAGTGTTGTTGCCAGAGCATTGTTTTTCTCCACCACGAGGTCGAGTTTAGCATCAAAGACACCAGCGGCTTCGTTGACAATCGTGGCTCGTTCCGAGACGAATTGTCTAGAGAGATTATCGCAGGTATCCTGGATCAATTTTGGGACCAAGGAGAGAAGTGAATTCTCGACCGCTTTGCTAACAATGGTCAGAATATCATGTTCGAGGCTGGTCTTGAATTGGGATGACTTGTCTTTTTGTTTGGCCAGATGGTCCAGGAGAAGACCGAAGATAGGCTCTGAGGTATCAGTATCTTCTTCCAGCTCTGGCTGGGCATGCTCTGCGCCTGGTTGAGGCTGAACATGGTTGTAGGGCGAGTGTGGCATTGTGTGCTGGCGATCTGTCGTACTGATGATGATGATGATAATAACGAGTACGGGAGAAACATAGAGGGCAGTAAGGAGACGGGGGACTATACGGCCGCCACCGCAGTGAAGATTGAAGGATGTACAGGACCAGCGTTGCAAGAGTGTGTGGTTTTACAGTAGCGAGAGGCAGCTGCGAGTTGTAAACATGGACGGTAAATAATCACATGATGAACTCACTTGCAGAATAAGAGTCAATCAATAACTAATAGAATGAACTAGAGGTAGTATGTTGTTTCTTTTAGAATACACTTGATTGAGAAATAGTATGAGAGCATAGAAAGTAGTACTGGTTGATATCTATAGGCCAAGATCACGTGCATATAATATCTTGGGCTCTCGTTCAAAGCGCGCATCAAAAGATCGAATCTCACCTGCTGGGGTTCCTCCTCCGGGACATTCACTTGAGAACATCCGAGTATCGAATTCCATAGTATCAGAGGCTCTCATTCTCGGCATTCACTTGAAAAGATATCCAGCTGTAGAAAGAAGATACTGTATAATGAGACGTTCACCGTGAAGAAGGCAATGATGATCTTTCCAGTAACTTTGTGTAGTGACATGTTCAAAATATATCTTCTTCAAATTCAGCTAAAAATGCATGCCAGAACCCACACGTTATACACCCGGTATAATAGACATCTACACGAGCAGCACCAAATCACCTTGATTTCTAAAGCACGCCGCGAGGTCGCGATTTGCAATGCCTCCTGTGTCTCTATTACGCCATACGTTCTCCATAATCTCAAGCGCTTTATATACCATGCTAAAGAGGCTTCGCGGTTGTAATGCCTGTGCTATACCGCGCAATTGAACTTCCTCTAAAGGCTCGGCAAGGCAGCCTGCAATACAGAACGGCCATACCATAACGCGTAGTAACTCTGGTGGCGATATTTGCTTTAGTAGCTTGATGATTTGCGCGACGTGAAAACGCACATCGACGTTAGCAGGCTGCCATCCGGAAACTACAATAAAGAGATATATAAGCGCTGCATGAGCCCACACGCGCGTGATCAGCGAACTCTGGATGGAGGGTGTTTCAGATGTCTGGTAGTCATTATCAGCTGGAACAGTTGCTGGATTGGTTTCGAGCCGCATGAGCTGAGCTACCGACTCCTTGATAGCTGTAGCTCGGTGAACTAGGTCCACGACATCAAGATTCCCGGCTGTCCTACATTGTTGCTTCCAAGCGTCAAGTGCAGCAATCTCCCCGATGTATAACAAAGCCGAGTTTTTAAGCCCAATAACAGCTTCTAGATTGATAGGAGCTTGGAAGCCACCAAGGAGGTCGCGGTGGTACTCGTAAAGCCTGGGTTGCTCTTGAAGCGCCGTGCTGGCAATGATATCATCTAATATCAATAAGGCAGTTGAGAAGAGGAAGGCGGCCTGTTCTGCGCTTGGTAACAGGATACATTGGATGGGCAAGGTCCGCGACGATGGGCCTAGGCGGTCCATAACAGCGTCGAAATTTGACCTCGGGCTTCCTTTTTTAACAGCGCTAGGGCTTTCCAAAAGCTGTTTAAAAAGAGCCAGAGCGGCAATAAGGTGTGCCGGCCAGTTACTAAAACTCAAGATAGCAATCTCGAAGCGTTGAATCTGGACGACACTCGCTAGGGTCCGTACGGCGCAGTGTGGATGTTCTGCGATACCTGAGCTACTCATAATCTGCAGCGCCTGTCGTAGAACCTCAAAGGCATCTCTGGTTTGCGAGAATACTTTCTCCCATATCCTATTATCATTGGCCGTTCCTTGCGTAAGAGAGAGGAAATAGAAACTTTGGCAGAGGACGGCGTGCCGCACTACCCGCCGGCTCATCAACATGTCTAAGATCCAATTTTTGTCACCTTCAAGGATAGAAGGGCGATAGAACGGAAACAAGAAAGGAAGCACGTTTTCAAGATAAAACATGAAGAGAACAGTGTCAGACCGTCCTAAAGCCATACTATCGCAATCGTCATTGCCGTCAGCGCTATGTTGGAGCCCGAGGGCAGATGCTTCGAGAGGCCGTCTACTTGCATTATGAATGTCTGGGTTTGCCCTGAGGTGATCACCAATGGGAGCTTCAAAATCTGAGATGCTACCACCAAAGATTTCGGTCGGGTGCTCCGCACGGCGGTGCGGTCTTCCTTTGATAGCACGCTTGAGCCGCGAAGCCGCCTCTTTCTGCATCGCCCCGGCATCCATCCACAAGGGTTTTTCCTGGTCGTAATGGCATGTGATATGGAGACCAGCACAGACGCCACACACAGGATGATTTTCATCGCATTTTTTGCGCCGGAGTCGACAAGTCCAACAACCATCAGAACTTCTCCTTGTGTTGATAGGACGAGGCATGGTGTCATACGCGAAAGGTTCATTTACGCGCTGCCCAGTCTCCGGAAATGCAAAGGGAAAGGGAAAGGGGAGACAGGCTGCGCTAGGTAGCAGGCTCGGGGGGACACTCCGCAGATCGCCATCAAAGCTTGAAGCCTCCAGTCCACCGGCTTCTTGCGCCAGTGGTAGTAACTCGGGGTATCTGGGATCGTAGTTGCAGAAGATGCCATAGACTTCGCACCCTTTACAGGTTGGTTTTGTCTCATCGCACTAGATGGTTCGTCAGAGGTGGACGGACATGCTATCACCAGCAACGGACCTTGATCTTGCGGAGTTTGCAATTTCCGCACCCTTTCTTAGACTTCTTATGCGTCTTGATTCTGCGACTGGGTTCTGTGGTACTAGACATCCTTGGTGCAGAATTTGCTATATCTATCGAATCTTATGTTGGGTTTGATTTCGGGCGACTGACGAGAGACGCATAACATATCCCGGAGAAGAGCGATTCGCAGGTAGCGCATGGAATGCGAGAGGAGGAAGGTCAAAGGGACGGAAAATGAGTAGCGCGGGGTGAGTCGACATAGCGTTCAAATGGCATTTTCTGCTACCAGGCTAGTTGAAGATAGTATCTCAGCCCTAGGTGTAATGATCAAAGATAAACCGCCGTTGTGGCTTTTCATAAGGAGTCACTAGTGGCAGCGGGCAGCGGAAGAACCTTAATGGTGGGTACCCTACCCCACTTTAAATACTTTAATCCAACGGCAATGTGCAGCGCAGCGGTTGATCTAACCTCGCCTCGCATTTCAAGATAGCGTTAAATTGTATTGGGACATGGCAGGGGTCTCCTATTACCAATGCAAATGTGTGGTCAAGGGGTTTCCCTAAGTCGCCGCGGTGATGGACGTAATTGGCTATTTTACCCTTACTATGGCGGTTTCCTATCATTTTCCTTACTCCTTTGCATATATACTATTCTTATTATATGTTACTTCGTACTCGACGCGCGGGTTGCTAATACAATTATGAAAATCCAGGGTATAGTGGCCAATTAAATCAGTCACCGCCGAGTACGAAGAATTAGCAGCCACAGATTCGATCTCTACAGAGGTATGATTCATTAAGTATTCCCTATAGTTTTAGGATTGGGGGATTGGAATCGACGGTACATATTTCGTTGAACACCCTTATATCTCAATCTATCTCTTATCAGCCTCTTATTAAGTATCATAACTTAGTCAAACATGTCTTCAATCAACTTCGCTAAAATAGAACGTTTTGATGTTCATTGTCATGCTATCACTCCTAAGTATCGCCAGTTTCTCATCCAGACCGGCCACCAAAACCCAGATGGGATGCCCGCGATTCCCGTTAGACGACTCTGAAAGCCCTTTTACTTGTAATCTAATTAACAATTTCTAGGAATGGACACCAGAACAACATATCTCCTTGATGAAGGAAACCAACATCACCACCTCCATCCTCAGTATCAGCACTCCTGGTACCTTTCTCCAACCTTTCAATCCGTCCCTCACAAAGGAAATCTCCCGCAGCACCAACATCGAACTCTCCGAAATCTGCGCTGCCTATCCTCAGCACTTCCGCTTCTTTGCCTCTCTCCCGCTCCCCTTTGTCCCAGAGTCGATAGCCGAAATCGATTATGCTCTCGACACCCTCGGCGCCGTCGGGTTCTGCGTCCTCTCAAACGCCAATGGCGTCTACATGGGCGACAAAGCTCTCGATCCCATTTTCGACAAACTGAATGAGCGCAAAGCTATCCTTCTTATGCATCCAACATCCTGCAAAATTCTATCCCACGCCCACTCTCGCGACGGTGCCGCCGCTTCAGACTCGGGATTCGAGACGGAAATGACGGTCGTCAACCCACTGCAGCAAATACCTTCAGGTCTCCTAGAATACTTGTTTGACGAAACTCGGGCAGTGGTCAATCTACTCCTCTCCGAGACCGTGACTCGCTGTCCTGACATCAAGTTCATCATGTCTCACGCAGGATGCGTGCTACCTCTTGTTCTTGAGCGTATTGCTGTAGCCATGCAAACTTTCTTCGGCGGTGGGGTGGATTCTGATGAGATGAAACGGCTGCTCAGAGAGAGATTCCATTTCGATCTTGCTGGGCTACCGTGGCCAGACATGATTCATGCTTTATTGAGGATTGTAGGACCGGAGAGGTTGGTATATGGAAGTGACTACTGCTGGACGCCGCCGGCTTTGGTGAAGACATTAATACAAAAGATGGACGAGGGGGCGGAAGATATATGGACAGAGGATACCATCAAGGAGGTTTATGCAGGGAATGCGAAGAAGCTGTTCGGGATATAGCGCTAGGAGACTGGGGTCTAGGAAGGATGTAGACGAGCGCTTTTTGAGCATGGAATTGATCCTATTGTTAGTACTGTAAAGATGACACCGTATATTGGAGTAGATGACTTGACTGGTCGATATGAAGGGTAGCAGCTCTAAATGCACAGAATAGCGGATTGTTTACTCCTCCAGCTCCGTTTACAAACTCTTCTTTATACCACCCCTTATTAATAAGATTGAAGAAAGTAGACGCCGCAGAGGTTGCGCGACAGGCTTCCCAGATTTGAACGCTATTCAATAGGTTATTTGCGCTGTGCGACGACTTGTAGCTTGTAAGGCATACCGTCTCGCTCCTCTCTCTACTTGTTGCGCACACGAATCTAGATTATTCGATTAAATGCAGTTTGTCTAGCTCTACCCAACTCACACTTTACATGCATCAACAAAAACATCCTTCAGATTCCCATTACACTTCACTGTACGTGTAGGTCAGCATGCACCGGTATATCAAACTCACACGACCATTGCGTCAGCTCACCCGCCAGTACTTGTTCTTCCAATCAGGTCAAAGTAGTCACTCATCTTTAGCGGTTATCTGAGTAGATTATCTCTATTAGCAGCTCTTGAACTCTTCCGGATCCGCCGTCCAGTGCGAACATGCAGAGATCTCTAGCTGGATCGTCGGCGCGAAAGAGTCTTAATAAACAAAGAGGCGGAAACAGTGACATCGAACGAGTCGAGCCCCATATTACTAATTTATCTCGTATTGCTATGGCGAAATGAGGGTTTAGTGACAAAAGCCTAAGTGTTTGATTGGCTGAAGCGAAGCGTTTTAAGCTTAACCCAGTGATTGGATGAAAAGACGACCACAAAGCTTATTTTCCACGCATCCGCACTTCAGTATCGGGCAATGTCCTGCGTGAGCTGCAATTAGAAACATCCTTCTACTCCACTAATTATACCAAGGTACCTTTCCCTATGCTAGTTTTAAGTAATTACTCGTATAGACGTTTTAGTAAGGTGGCCTGTGCGATTCAGATCCTTCGATTTTGCCTAGCATTATTTTCTGATGCTAATTGTCTTTTTTGACCCTATACCTATACTCTCCCCCTTAATGATAAATGTTGAATTGTAGGTTTTCTCTATGAAACATAGAATTGTACTGAACTGATAGCTACGTGCCCATACAAGTGGCCTAATACTTATAGCGAGGGTACTCGTAGTGCCACTAGGCCCTAGATATAGTGATATCCACTGCTTGCTCCCCTTGTATTTACGCTGGCGCGAAGGATTAAACATCCTTCAGCGTGCTCTAATTGTAAAAAAACTATAGGATCGCCCCATTATAAATTATCAGGGCTTGGAAGGCACAACATAGGTATATAATAAGACCACGCATCTAGAAGAGACCTTCCGATGTCTGCATTTACTCAGTCATCCCACAGTACAATATCACCAACATCCAAAATCCAACACCTCACTTCAAAAGCCTGCCTCAGCCTTCCCACCACCATGCTTTCATCACCATTTCTAGTTCTTGCCCTAGCCGCCCTCGCTCAAAACACCATAGCTCTCCCCCAGCCAGAGGGCCAAGAATCCCCGCCAAACCCCACATCCTGCAAACGCACCATCACGGACTTCGCGGGAGTCACCGCAACAGGCGTCTACACCATCCGGCCCGCCATCAACGAATTCTGCATCTGCGACAACACGCTCATGGCGGGCATCAAAGTCGTCACGACAACCTTGCAAGGCGTACCGTGGCGCATTTCCGAGTGTGCACTGCCGACACCCTTCACCGTCGACGCCGTAAGAATATGGGGTCCTGTAACTTTCACGACTCCCAGTTATATCAAATCACGCCGCGGCCTCTTGCCTGCCCCAACTCCATCACCTTAGCTTTTTTCTGCTTTCCACATAGGGAGGAAATCGGGGCCGGGAATGGGGCTGCTTTATTCAAACGCTCATCCAGGATAGAGGCCCGGCCTAGAGGTCATGGATGGCCAGGACGACATACTGTAGAATAGGCTATCGATTGGTTAGCGCTTTCGGTTTCAGGAGTTAAGACACTTTTTGTATGAACTTGAAAGCTTGCTTATCTGAAAAGTAATAAATATAAACAGCCTCCCAGGGCTCTTGTTCACACAGATTATATTCCCAGTGAATATGAGAGATGAAAGTGAGGCTTGCATGTACTTGAATCCATCGCAAGTTTCACTTTCAACCCCTATTACATATCTTATAGTAGGTCTTCAGTCCAGCCTCCTTATTATTAGAGATATTAAACCAAACTAGCCGGCCCAAACCAGCGCCGTATTTCCATCCCCAGAAGACTGATTGGCTTTAAGCGAAAAGATCTGAGCCGAGCCCCCTATTCTTTCGTTTACGAAGCAGAGTGAGCATGAAAATGTGACACTGCAGCCGAATACCACAGCGAAAACTAGATGACAAGTAAGCTGGCCTTCATGCGACATTCAGCAATAAAGGTAGAATGTAGACAGGCAAGGTAACAATTATGAGCAGCACCAACACGTGACTTCAGTAGGCATTTCGGGAGGGAGGAAAGGGGGCCTAGCCCTTGAAACATGAATTCCATACAAGAGATCGCGGAGGAAACTTCTCTATTCTATGATATTGCGAACAACACAAGCAAAAAAAACCTAGACATATTTCCTGTTTTACACCCAAACTCCACGCCAAATGCCCGTCCCATCCAGCGCTTGGAGCAAAGACAACGCTTTTATTCAACTCCCACTCGGACCACCATGCGGGCCTTTCCCGCCATCAAGCAACAACTTCGGCTTGATGAAACCCTCATCCAACTGCTTGAACCACGCTGCATGGTCTTCGGCGGTGCCGTGAAGGAGCTGGCTGAATGCACCCGATGCGGTTATGTGGGGTACCTCGTGGCTCGTGCTCCCGGATGTTGGGTAAGGCATGCCATCGTCTGACTCAAGTGTAGGGCGCG
This sequence comes from Lachnellula cervina, assembly GCA_007825325.1. Classification (NCBI taxonomy): domain Eukaryota; kingdom Fungi; phylum Ascomycota; class Leotiomycetes; order Helotiales; family Lachnaceae; genus Lachnellula; species Lachnellula cervina. The sequence continues at coordinate 8,196 of QGMG01000976.1, forward strand.
CGTTTGGTGAGCGCTTTACAGCGGGAGGAAGGTCTGATGTGTCACTATCAATATCAGACTCATTGTCGATGCCTGCTTTAAGAAGATCTTGCTCGCTCTCGCTGTCTCCTCTCCGTCCATTCTTGGAACTCTTAGATCCTTTCCTACTTAAACTTGCTGGCCTGTTGGCGGGGCTTGAGTTCCCGCTGGCGTAGCTTCCTCTCTCAGCGCTTGGTGCATTAAGACCATTCAGGGCAATTGTTGAACCGTTTCGTCTTGGCATGTTACCGATTCCTGTTCCTGAGTGTTTGTAGTAGGAACCTCCTGGAACTGCTTCAATGTCGAACTCATCATCCGAATCAATTTCCTCAACCACGCCTGTTCGAATCCCCATAATCTCCAGCATACGGGCTGTAGTACCGCCAAATATGATGACCGTAAGAACCACTACGACCAAAACAGTCGCTTTCAATGCCCAGGCATTTTCACCCGTCATTCCGGCTGCCAAAGCTACACCGACTGCTCCACGTAACCCAGCCCAGAACAGCATAGCTTGGTAACTGAATGGTAGTTCATCTGCAACATCCTTACCCCTTCTCTTCGCTCGGTACCTAATGAACCAGTTGATCAACCTTGAAAGCGGAAATACCGCTGCCCATCGCGCAACGCAAATGCCAATAACAGTCACGATGATAAATAAAGGCTTGAATTGAAACTTGCTCTCCGTAAATAGGGAGAGTCCTAGGTAGATGAATATAAAATTCTCTGACAATTGCGCCAAGACCTGGAATAGGTACTTGGTAGTAAGCTGAGTTCGGCGGGACATGTTGTAGTAAGCGTAGTGTTTGAGAGTGATGCCGCAGAAAAGAAGAGTGACAATTCCTGTAGATGTTAGCGTAATACAGACATTAGATAAAAGCAACTTACCAGACATATGCAAGCCATTCGAGAAGAAATAGCTGGCATATGCAGTTAAAATGATCATACAGCTCTCCATTTTTGGGAACCTTCTAACATAGGTGTATTTTAGAGTGAGAGCCGTCCCAATTCCAACGCACACTCCAATGATCAAACTGCCAAAGAAGACGGCCAAGAAAATGCCGATACCTTCGATTAAACTGAGAAATGTGAGTGTTCCAGCCGCGCCACCTTCTTTATATCGTTGCGCAGTCTCAAACAATACAATAGCGACCGCATCATTGAGGATAGACTCGCCGAAAATGACGGTATATAGCTTCGGGTCGACTTTGTAGGTATTGAAGATGGCGAGAATAGTGACCGGGTCTGTTGCCGATAGAGTTGCTCCAACGGAAATGGCATCGACAAAAGTCATCTCGAACCCATCGAGGGGTATGCGAGTATAAACCCATAGGATCAAGCCAAGGACAATTGCAGATATAAATGTCCCAGCGAACGCGAATGTCAAGATTGTCCCGATATTTCGAAAGAAGTTCGCTTGGTGCAATTCGTAGCCGGAGGCAAGGATAATCGGTGGTAGGAGGAGATTAAAAAATATCTGGTAATCGAAACTGACGAGGTTTTGTATGGAAGTACCAGAGCTCACTCTGAGCACCAGACCTACCGTCATACCTGGGACATGTTAGAAGGAATCGCGGACCTTGGAATATCTTCCTACCAGCAAAAATCGATATTACTGTTTCGTGTACTGCTTCGACTTTCTTCTGCTGAAGTATATAACTTGTAAAAAGCGCTGTTATGAGCAGCATAATCATAATGAAGAGCGCCCATGACGAAAAAATCTCCCTTTGGGAGGTATCGGGACCTGCGCCCTGTCAGCCTTCAACCCACCCCTCTCTCAAGTGCTCTCCTACCCTCTGGATCATCATCTTCTTCTGCCCGCTCTGTAAAGGAACACCATCAGTCCATGTCCATCATTTCCACTTCACGGAGTCGCAACGTACTCAGCAGCTCGTAGGCCACGCCGACGATTGCGGCAGACATGGTGGGTTCTCGTAGGCAATTATTTCGCAGTCGCAGTCGCAAATCGGAGACACTTCAGCTCGTGGCTTGGCTCACGACGAGCAGCGGCGCGAAAGGGAAGGACACATGTAATTGTCGCGAGGAACCCGAAGCTTCTTGGCCGTGCGATCGACCAGAGTAGCGGCCAGATATGCAACCCTGACAAGATTGTGTGGAGAATTCGATCTGATAAGAAGACGCGCTGAGAACCTTGAAGCTATTCGCAGATTCAAGCTCAAGGAAACGGTTGTTGTGGTTTGAATGCAGGTGTAAAAACTACTCTGATTACGAAGTTTAGGGCAATCTGGCATTGTCGTCCATTCTCGATGTTCCTTCCTGGTCTGGCCTGATGCCGCGGAATTGAGCCTCACTCTGGTCCTTCCCCACTTCTCCAGCCACTCCACTCCACTACGGATGGGACCATGGAGCTACTGTACTGCCAGGTATGTACTTGTCTTGTATGTGATCTTCAACAAACACAACATTATCTATCCTCCATACGAAGGTCTTGGATAGTAACACGCCATGAGGCCATGAGCCCTTCATTGATTTCCCTTTTTCATCACTAAGTGTTCCGCCAAAAGCAGTCGCGCAGAAGGACTTGTTGTTCATGACACTAATAAGCGGGCCGAGACGACCAATACCAGATCACATTCCCATTGCCATCATCATCAGCTGCGCCTACCTGTAGCAATAACAACCTCGTGATGCTCTGCGACTCGTGGACGCCGACCTCATTTTCTGTACTCCCTTTCACTTGACAAAAAATCTATTAGGCTGAGGGAGAAAACTACAATTACGGAGTACCCCTCCGCGAGCGCAAAGCATTACACCATAGCCCCACATTCTACGAGCTACTTGCGCCGTGCTACACGCCCTTACTGGAATACCGTACCTTCCATCGCGTCTGTAGGACAAGATGGGCAAAGATGAAGGAAGCCCAAGCCCTCAACGCCGGAGCTCTGGGGATTCGCGGAAACCGAAGCCCTCCCTCGAGACGCCCACAGCAGAACGAGTTTCTAGACCCGTCAACGAAGAATCGCCTCTCCTGTCCCCCTCCGATGAAGAAGAAGAAGGTCCGCTCATGGAAGATCCCACATCCCTAGATGACGGCCCCCATAAACATTCCCAGGAGCAGGAGTCGAAGGGGCTATGGTACATGGTACTTCTCACAATCAGTATCGGAGGTCTGCAACTGGCATGGGCAGTAGAGATATCAAATGGAACGCCGTATCTTCTGTCCTTGGGGATGAGCAAGTCGCTGATGGCTTTGGTGTGGATAGCTGGGCCTTTATCAGGAGCACTGGTGCAGCCTTACGTCGGCATGTTGAGTGATAATTGCAGGTCGAAATGGGGAAAGCGGGTACCGTTCATGGCAGTTGGTGCTGCGGCTACAATAATATCTCTTCTTGCTCTTGCATGGGTAAGAGAGATTGTTGGTGGGTTTCTAGGACTCTTCGGTGCCGATAGTGATTCCAGGGGAGTTAAGACTAGTATTATTGTGGTTGCAGTTCTATTTGTATACTTGCTAGATTTTGCTATTAATACAGGTATGAACTTCCTCCAACTATCTAAATTTGATACTGATTTTCGCAGTGCAAGCTGGGATTAGAGCCTTCATTCTCGACTGCTGTCCAAGTCATCAACAGGAGAGTGCGAATGCCATGGCAAGCCGAATCACAGGTCTCGGCAGCATCGTTGGATATGTAGCCGGATATTTGGATCTCCCAAAATACGTCTGGTTCTTTGGAAACACACAATTCAAAGTCCTCAGTGTAATAGCATGTATAGCACTCGGTGGCACCGTCGCACTTAGCATAGGGACCGTCCACGAACGGGACGCCAGCCTCGAGGACCCCCCAGCAAAAGGCAAAGGCGGCCTCTTCGCCTTCTTCAAGCAAGTCTTCCACTCCATCCGGCGTCTCCCACCCCAGACGCGAAAAGTCTGTGAAGTACAGTTCTTCGCCTGGGTAGGCTTCTTTCCGCAACTTTTCTACTCCAGCTCCTACGTAGGAGATATATACGTACAGCCATACCTAGAAGCGAACCCAAACATGACACCGGTGGAAATCGACCACTTATACGCGAAAGCAACAAGAGTAGGAACCTTCGCTCTGCTAATCTACGCCATCGTCTCCCTTTCAACCAACATGCTACTCCCCTTCGTCGTCGCGCCCTCCTACGACCAGCCCAGCCTCTCCTCCCGCTCCTCCCAAAAATCCTACTCGACTCGCACGTCCCGCTTCCTCGACAAACTCGTAATCCCCTGGCTGACCCTCCGCCGCGCCTGGCTACTCTCCCACTGCGTCTTCGCAGCCTGCATGTTCAGCACCCTCCTCGTGCGCTCCATCGGCGGCGCCACAGCCATCGTCGGCATCGTGGGCATCCCCTGGGCGCTTACGCTCTGGGCACCATTCGCCATCATCTCGGCCGAAGTATCGAAACGCGACGCCTTACGGCGATCCCGCGGGAACACCATCAAAGAGAGCGATGAAGACCAGGCGGGCATTATCCTGGGCATCCACAACATGTCAATAGCGAGCCCACAGATCATCGCCACGATCGGGAGTAGTATCATTTTCAAGTTCCTACAGAAGCCGAGGGGCGTGCCGGGCGACAGGAGCATCAGCGTTGTGCTTGCCGCGGGCGGCCTCAGCACGCTCGTTGCTGCCTTTCTAACGAGCAGGATCAGGGACGAAGTTGAGATTCCTTCCGAGGGCGTAGTTGAGGAGGGGCTGGAGGAGAGGCAGAGGATGATTGTGCGGAGTGGGAGTTTTGGCGGTTTGGAATATTAAGATGCGTTGGATTGGATTCCATTTTGCGCTTTCGGCTGGGCTGTCCGGTATATACTGTAAGTAGTGGGAATGAGATATCTTGGGGGCGGGCCACATGTCTTGAAGAATACCCAGGATAGATGCATAGTTTTTGAATTCAGCGCTGACGATCATGCTATTACGAGATTTATTTTCGGCCCAGTGCTGTTCTTTTTCATCATCAAGTCAGTGGCTTTGCTTTGACGAACACGAATGTCCTAGCGGATCTACAAAACTTAAGCGCACTTAAGTCGATTTCAGTATGCTCAAGTTGAGTTGAGTTAAGTTGGGTTTATATAACCTATTTAATACGCTGGAACTTCAACTTTAACTTCAAAATCCTGGCTGGGATTCGTGAAAGATGAATTTAAAGCATACATATACTCAAACTCATTCATTGCCATTATCTCTCAGATAGATAGATAGATAGACATGATAGATACGCTACTTTCAGTTCCACGTCTACGTCTTCGGTGTTTTGATCGTTAATATATATATATATATGATCACTTATATTCAGCTACATCTTTATGTAAATGTACGGAGTAAAAGCCTCATTATCCTACTGCCTTTTCTTCTCCCCCACTACCCCCCTCTCTTTCGTCCTCCTATACCCAGCAACCCTCCAAACCCGCCACAGACACCAACACACCCACACAAAGCCGGCTACTACAACCGCTGCGGTGCCAAGCTCCACATACGCACTCTTTTGCGAATCTAAAACCGGGACCTGAAGAGCATTTACTAGTCTGCCGACATCCTTTTCTCCACCTGCGGGAATACCTGAAGCTTCAAGTGCAGGTTCAGGATCTAAATGATAAAACATGGTCCTGGGTCCAAACAGACCCTCATACCCCAAATCCACCCTCTCAAAAGGATTCACTGTAAACTTACTCCCCTCGTCCGCCGTACACGCCCAGAACAGCACCGGGGTCGGGATATGCACCTCCTGCAGGCCGCTTTTGCTCGGGGCCAAGTACCGTAAATGCAGTGGCACTTCTGCCGTCCATTCCACGTTTCCAGAAGGCGGAGGAGCTAGTTCGAGAAGTAAAGATGAGCCCCAGAGCGGTAGCGTGTACGCGGGAGCCTCGAGATCGACACCAGGGGAGATGTAATGCATGGCGGAGAGGTTTTTCGAGGCTCGGAAGAGCGCGTCTTCGAATTGGTATTTATCCGCAAACAGGACTTTCGGTAGTGTCAAGTGCGCGTGTAACGCACAAGTCGCCCCATCTACAGGTTTCTCGCTCCCGCTTATGCTCAGCTGTAGTGTGGGATGTAGACCTGATGGGACGAGGAAGGAAGATGTGAAGTGTTGGGACGTAGGGTGGTGGCGCGCGGGGAAGGAGAAGAGGGTTGGGGAGGG